>LVTN01000323.1:44375-84632 GCA_001649415.1 Musa itinerans
ATCAAGATACCATGCAACAGCTGATCTGATTTTCAGATGCTAGGTCATCTCAGTAGCAGTGATAGAGAAGAAAAGAGGGAAAATAAAGAACAAGATATGTGATTCACAAGAGATTTTCACTACATTCTCATGATCCTCAAACACTTGTTTTAGGTTGCTCTTGTTTTACTTGATCGATATCCAGCCACAAAATAAAGCATGGAAATCTTGTCAAACTTTCAAGGTAGTTATCAACTAAATTGTAGTGTCTAAAATACTAATCCAGTGTAGTTACACATATTTAAATAATATGGAGATCATAAAATCATATCAAGGTAAAGTTATTGCAAGAAGAAAGCACAAATTAGTATGAACCCTCATGATGATCATGGCTAGCCAGCACATAATTTCCTGGATTTACTCTATAACACAACAATAAATCCAGTAGCAAGCATCGCATTTGGTCAATTTGTACCATTTTATGCTATCACCATAAACCTGCTACTCACGCTATTAAACTTTGGTCTTGCACATGCTTGGCAGTTGGCACAAGGTGTAGCAATCAAATCATACCAGTATTTTGACCAGTGCGGTGATGCTTTTCACCCAAAATGTTCAATGAAAGTTTATATATATAATTTACATATATATGGTGGTAAATTAAAGGAAATAGTTGGATGGGTCAATGTTTCTAGATAATTATAAAGAAACAAAGTTTATTTGCAAAATACAGTTCACTTAAACTAGAATATTATGCACTCAGTATGATCTTTCACCAAGATAAGTTTTGGAATCCTCTATTAGTAAAATACCCCATATAATTGGATACAATGCAATTAGCAGCCACCTAGAAACAAAATACAAAGTGATTAATGGCTATACATCACTGACATGTGTAGCACTGAATATACCAATCTTAAACGAACTCTCCAAAGGGCAAAGGAAACCATCTCATTTAAGAAAACGATCTTAACTGCATAATCTCAAATAAGAAAACATGAATAAATTATGTAGGTTAAATTCTTACATTGTATAATTCATCTAAAGCTCTCCAACCAGTAGAAACACCAAGCTCAAATCCATGACTCTGGTGATAATATGAATCAACTTCATTGAAGAAATTACTGAAGTGAGATAGGCCCATTATAGGAAACAATTCAGCATTCTCAATAACTTTCCTCAGTTCATCTGGTCCAATATACATCAAGACCTGAAGAAAAGAATACAATATAAGTTTAGACAACAAGATAGAAAAGCCACACAGTCAAGTTTCCATTTGCTTGTAGGAACAATCTGATACTACTCGTAGGCACTCTTTACTTGGCGTACATACTCCATAAAAGAGGGCAGTACCTATAGCGGACTCCTTGGATAGAAGGTTTAATGTTTGGCCAAACATATGGACATGCATGAATGCACAATGCATTCACACGCACAGACAAAGTTCCTTAGTCCTACCAATTTTAAGGCAAAATTATGAGTTTGAAAAGTAACTTTATTCAGTAGCTTGAGTTAAATTTGATTGGTTAACTCGGCCGGAGCTGGTTTACAAGCTAAGTTAGACCAATTTCCTAAAAATGCATGCTTAAACCAGTCACTACGAGCCCATTTTGGAGCAGAAAAATAGCAGCCAAACTTCCACTATGGTGGCTGCCATAGTCCCAAACAACAATTAGTCTCTACTATATTGTAGCATGTTTTGGCCCTTGCAAACTCTCACTGTGGCCACCATGGCTGTTCTTCAAAATCACAAGCTGATCTAAGCAAAATCAATCTGAAATCCACTGGAGCATATAAGTAATAATTTCCAATAGACACGGCCTGATCATCCCAGTTATAACTTGAGGAGACGCTAGAATCATCATTCCTTTGTTAGACAACTTGTCTTTCCTTCTTGAAAACTATGAGCCATCCACCTTTCCGAATCCAAGTTGGATAAAGCTTTTCTGGTTAAAGATTGTCCCGAAGGGTGTATTTGCTAGATTAGAGTAAACATGTGCTAAGCTGGGCTGTCACAAGCTAATACCGGATCCTTTCCCATAAGGTAGAGTAAGGAGAGCTAACACAACAAGAAAATACAATCCAGAACGGTAAACTGAAAATGATGCGACATTGGTACAAAAAATAAACAAGGGCGTGCGCCGAACTTGCAACTTATTAATTTCATGTACCCCAGAAGTTGAACCGCAATAAGGGTGGTTTGAGTCGGCGTTGCAGTGTAGCAAACAAAGTATAGATTTCCTACACATTTCATGACATGATATGTCTGATGAATTTGCTTTCGTCAAGAAACTAGTTTCTACTTATCACCAATGCCATTGTTGATACCAATTCTAATTTTTTGAGCCAGAAAAGCCAATTGTTGTAAACATTAATACAGAAACGAGGGAATCCTATGATTGTCAAGAATACTAAGGGGAAGTTAATACCAAGAATAGGATGGACGAATGAATGTTGGATGAAAGGGGTAAGTTAAAAGAGGCACCTTTGGGCATAAATTTCGCAAATACTTCCCGGGCTTGCCACTACCACACCGAATTCCTTGTTCCTCCAACTTTGATTTCAAATAGTCGATCCGCTTGTCGACCTTAGGGTCGACTGCTGGCAGTGCAACTTCAACCGAACCATTAGAATGCAATAGAATCATCTTACAGAGCCAGAGACACAAGAACCGAGAAAAGCCATGTACCAGAAGGAAAAAAAGATTCGACCATAGAGATTCATACCAGCATTCCGACGCACGAGTGGAGGGTAGGAATATGAACAAAAACCAGAGGAGGATTTCTGACAAAAAGGAAGATTCATGGAGACGGGACGCCGTGGGTTTGCAGAGCAGAGGTGGACGCAGAGACGGAGAAGGCGATGAGGAAGGAAAGGTGCAGGTGCGGGTGCCGAGGCGGAGCATCGCACGGGGAGGCACTCGAACCCGTCCATGAGGAGGGTTCGTAGAGAGCGGCTGGCGACTGAGGAGGGCATTACGCCGACGACAAGCCCTCGGCTCTCGTCGTTAGACACAGGGCGAAGTTAATTAGGGTTTTCTCTCCAGTGTCCGTGGGCATGTTAGCGGGTCGGATCGAATCCGAATCCGAATCCAACAGGATATCAATCCGGTCCCGTAAATGTAAATATAAGTTAGACGTTGTGTCCGAATCGAATCCTCACGAAAGCCGTGGCGAGAAAATGTAATTAAGTGCAAATTGATTTCGCATGTGCAGAAGTAGAATTAAAATAAATGAAAACATTAAAATAATAATAATAATAATAAATGATATTTCATATTCCAAGCACTGGATTTGGTTGCGCATATGAGACGATTAAAAGGAAAAAGGGATAAAAGAGTTAACAGCATTTGCTTTCGACCAATGGATGTGCATTATCCAACATTGAGATTAGGGTTTTGAGCTTCTTTGAACTCCCATATGATCTCATGGCCAGTGCAGTGCAGTGCCAACAGCACATCAACCTGTGTTCGCAAGTCAAAGCTCTTAGGTTTAGATAGAGTTGTTCCTCCTTATCAATCGATAGCCTCCTAAAATATGGCACAGCTCGATACCCTGCACGCAGTCGGCTTCACTTATTGGATTCTTGCTCCCTTTTCCTTGTCTTTGTTGTTGCGATTTCAGATACTAGGGTTTTTATCTATGGCGGCGGCGATGGATGGGGAGGGTGACGGCTTGCAGGACCCGGGCGTCGGTGATGGGTTCGGAGGACAGGATGACGGCGTTGCAGGTGAGATCTTTCTCTTCTTTTTCTTCCCTATCTTTTTCTTCTGCCTTCGAATTTAGGTCTTTTTCTGGTGCTGTGGATTTGGTTTTGTGTGTTGGTTTGGTGGAAGGATTGGATCTTGGCGACGGAGTCGTTCGGTAGGACTGGGTTCTAGGGATGTGGGAGGCCGCTTCTTCGTTGAGTTTTTTGCTGGATCTTTTGCCTCAGGTGACCGGCTTCGGAGTGGGGGATCCATCTTTTATTTTAATGTCAAAATCACGAACTTCTTCTCTTATTCTTATCAAAAAGAGATGCATAAATGATCTTTTTTATCTCCGGATGCTGATTCCTGTTTCGTTTTGTTTTTATGGTATTTGCTTTCTGATCTTGTTGGTGTGATTTTTTGTGGCTTGCACGGTCTCGAATTTAGAATTGAGCAGCTATCGAAATACTGGACACCGCGTCATGAAAACCTGACTTTTTGTATATAGTAAATAAAGTAGGCCAATTGTCTAAATTTAGAACATTTAGTTATGAGGAGGCTCGGGGTGTTTCAAGCAAGCTATACGTGAAGCAGTTCTCCTGTACTTTTATGGATCTGATTGGCTTTCTATTTCGCCATAGCCATTGCATCTATATACTTTATTCCTGACTCCTACGAGTTGAATACGATGCTAATCTTAGCAGCTACAAAAAACTATAGTACTGAATCTGGTCTACTTGAAATGTTTTCTTTTTCATCTCGTGACTTCATCGTTTTATGCCTACTCAACATGCAGATAGAGCTCAGTATGATGCTTCACAATATGCATTTTTCGAAAATAGTATTGATAAAGGGACCATTTGGTCGGGCGGCCATTGGTGCGGCTCGTAGGCTCACGAGGGATTGTTCGTTTTGGACGATGGGCGTATTTGCACGATTTTATCCTTTCGGAGCATGTGAGCTCCAAAAGGTGCCTCTGAGGGTAAGGGAGACCCGGCGGACTTATGAGCCCTTAGTTCTCATACTTCTCAACCAATGTAGGACTAAATTGCCTTAGTTCTCACATGCTCCGAAAGAACAAAATCGTGCGGGTACGCCCATCGCCCAAAGCGAACAATTCTTCGCGAGCCTACGGGCCGTACAATGGCCGGCCGACCAAATGGTCCCTTATCAGATTGGCGCTAGAAGGAGGGCCCGAGGCCTGCACCTCGGCCGAGCAAACTCGTTCCCAAGCGGTGCACCTTGGTTATGAGCCCTTGGCTCCCCTACGGGAGGGAGCACTGATAATGTCATTTAGTCTCACATTGGTTGAGGAGTATAGAAACCAAGGGCTTATAAGTCCGTCAGGTCTCTCTTACCTTCAGAGATGCCTTTTGGAGCTCACATGCTCCGAAAGAACAAAATCGTGCAGGTACACCCATCGCCCAAAGCGAATAATTCTTTGCGAGCCTACGGGCCACACAATGGTCGGCCGACCAAATGGTCCCTTATCAAATTGGCGCTAGAAGAAGGGCCCGAGGCCTGTACCTCGACCGAGCAAACTTGCTCTCGAGCCGTGCACCTTCGTTATGAGTCCTTGGCTCCCATACGGGAGGGAGCACTTGTAAGGTCATTTAGTCTCACATTGGTTAAGGAGTATGGGAACCAAGGGCTCATAAGTCCGTCATGTCTCCCTTACCTTCAGAGATGCCTTTTGAAGCTCACATGCTCCGAAAGAACAAAATCGTGCGGGTACGCCCATCGCCCAAAGCGAACAATTCTTCGCGAGCCTACGGGCCGCACAATGGCCGGCCGACCAAATGGTCCCTTATCAAATTGGCGCTAGATGAAAGGTCCGAGACTTGCATCTCGACCGAGCAAACTTGCTCCCGAGCCGTGCACCTTGGTTATGAGCCCTTGGCTCCCCTACGGGAGAGAGCACTTATAAGGCCATTTAGTCTCACATTGGTTAAGGAGTATGGGAACCAAGGGCTCATACATAATGGCTCTAGCTGAAGATCAATTTCAGTGATTACTCTGTAATCTTTAAGTTTCAAAGTTTGTCTTGTTTTGGCAGAGCCTATCTTGCACTCCTCAAAAGCCTGCAAGTAAACAGTGACAGACAACAACATAAAAGTGGAGTTCCAATTGCGATGCTTAATGGTGGTAGTCATATATGTATTTGCTGAAAAATGATAATACCCGTACGGAACCTTTCCATCCACATGTAGCTCTAAAACACATCCAACTTGCCAACTCTCTACAAGATTAAGAAGGAATGCCAAGAAAATAGAAAGCCAGATATAACACAGGAAGAGTGAACGGTAAAAAAATTAAGGATACCTGCTTTAGTGATTAAAATCAAAGATAGGAAACTTACCCATCAACACGGATGAAAAAAGATAAGCACCTCTCCTTGGAACTTCCTCCTTGACACTAAAATATCAACATTAGGAGGTTAAGTGTACAAACAGGCATATCCATAGAGCAAAATCTGCATGCCATGTTATTATATTAACTCATTGCTTTCTTGCAAACATCTATTACATGTACATACATGCACAAGCCCACAAGTGCATGCACGACCAAACCCTCAAAAAAGCACAGCGAGTATTTGTGATTTTACAGCTGAAAGCGGATTACAATTGGACTAGTGAAAAAGTCATTTGACCTAAAATATCAAAAGATCCAAACAGCAAATATTAGATTTTAAAACAAAAGCTTCACATTATGTGGCAATGATATACAATGTCAAAGTACCATAATCGAATTTGATTAGCCACAACCCAAACAATATCAGAATGTTAAAATAAATAAACAAATATATATATATATATATATATATATGTTAAAATATATATATACATTATCAACCACCATCCACACATTGATAGAAATGAGTAAGATTCAGATACATAAGGCAAAATTATGAGTTTGAAAAGTAACTTTATTCAGTAGCTTGAGTTAAATTTGATTGGTTAACTCGGCCGGAGCTGGTTTACACGCTAAGTTAGACCAATTTCCTAAAAATGCATGCTTAAACCAGTCACTACGAGCCCATTTTGGAGCAAAAAAATAGCAGCCAAACTTCCACTATAGTGTCTGCCATAGTCCCAAACAACAATTAGTCTCTACTATATTGTAGCATGTTTTGGACCTTGCAAACTCTCACTGTGGCCACCATGGCTGTTCTTCAAAATCACAAGCTGATCTAAGCAAAATCAATCTGAAATCCACTGGAGCATATAAGTAATAATTTCCAATAGACACGGCCTGATCATCCCAGTTATAACTTGAGGAGACGCTAGAATCATCATTCCTTTGTTAGACAACTTGTCTTTCCTTCTTGAAAACTATGAGCCATCCACCTTTCCGAATCCAAGTTGGATAAAGCTTTTCTGGTTAAAGATTGTCCCGAAGGGTGTATTTGCTAGATTAGAGTAAACATGTGCTAAGCTGGGCTGTCACAAGCTAATACCGGATCCTTTCCCATAAGGTAGAGTAAGGAGAGCTAACACAACAAGAAAATACAATCCAGAACGGTAAACTGAAAATGATGCGACATTGGTACAAAAAATAAACAAGGTCGTGCGCCGAACTTGCAACTTATTAATTTCATGTACCCCAGAAGTTGAACCGCAATAAGGGTGGTTTGAGTCGGCGTTGCAGTGTAGCAAACAAAGTATAGATTTCCTACACATTTCATGACATGATATGTCTGATGAATTTGCTTTCGTCAAGAAACTAGTTTCTACTTATCACCAATGCCATTGTTGATACCAATTCTAATTTTTTGAGCCAGAAAAGCCAATTGTTGTAAACATTAATACAGAAACGAGGGAATCCTATGATTGTCAAGAATACTAAGGGGAAGTTAATACCAAGAATAGGATGGACGAATGAATGTTGGATGAAAGGGGTAAGTTAAAAGAGGCACCTTTGGGCATAACTTTCGCCAATACGTCCCTGGCTTGCCATTACCACACCAAATACCTTGTTCCTCCAACTTTGATTTCAAATAGTCGATCCGCTTGTCGATTTCAATTGTGTGACACCATATGAAGGGGAAAATGGCCCAAAGCAACCATGTTCTTATACGCCATGAGCTAATTTTTTATTAATAGTCTTACAGTTTGAAACTTCAATTGTCTCAACACCTTAGAACTCATGAGTGGCACAAGGGCAGATTAGGCCTTGGTATATATCTGAGGGGTGATATAATGTTTTCGTATGCTCACTTTGTATTCGCAAAGTACTAAGTGAATATTGAGTCTCCATCTACCTTCGGAACACCCTTTATATGCACTCGTTTGACCCACTTTTGAGACTTTTTTGTGCACGTTGTTGGTTATTTCGATTATCTTATCATTTTGTGTATGATGATGACATATTACCGTATGTTTGCCTTTTGAACTTTTTCTTCGTTGCGCATGTCTTTCATAGACTACATGAGATTAAGGGATAAACTAACTCTTACAAATGAGTATTGCTTGGGTGTCACGTAATTTTAACTAAGGACATGACAAAAGTGCTAGATGCGCTTAACCAAACAAGAGCATTACTTATACATAATGCATCCATATGGGATGAACGCATCCATAGCACATCTAACTATTTTTTATATAAATGACAATTATTGAGTTCACAAGAAATATATTATGCTTTGTGAAGAAGAAACCTTAATCCTAAATCACAACAGGAGGAAGGCAAATGATATTACCACCGCCATGTTGATATTTAAGGAAAATATTCTCTTGCTAAAGGATTTAATTTTCTAAAATAGATGATAAATCTTTTTTATCTTAAACTAACAAAACTAAGAGTGCATTCCAACTGCTAATGGGCTTGTTACACCCAATTTTAAGATATGAAATAAATGTTTGCCTCCAAAACAAATTTACTCGATTCAACCTTCAATTAATAAAAATAAAACCTGAATATATATTATTAAACTAACTAACTCATCGAACATCATACCATTACAAGCTCAACGACTATATATGTAGATAAGTTTTTTTTCAAAATGATAAATAGTAAATGTGATATTCAAAATCTTTCGATAAATTATCAAAATCTTTATTAGTTAAATTAGTTGACACCGATATATTTTACGTCGATAACCTTATTTTAATCTTATTTTGGGAGGTTAAACGATCACATATTCCTATGTGGCCACATAAGCCGAATTTGGAATATTATTACGAGTTTGAAAAGTTTGGTTGACTGCATTCCATCATCCCAAACTTTTGATTGGCTACTGAATTGCCAACAGGATTACACAGCTCACCCTAAAGTGATATGCCATCCATTGACATACCGCCACGTGCCAGGACAAGATCTACCAGCCACACTCCCTCCCGCTCTACAATACTGACTCAGCTGCCCTCCCGAGGCCATCTCCTCTCTCCACTCCCGTCTCCATGGCGGCAGCCGCGGCCACCGCCGCCCTCCCCGGAGCCACGGGAATGGGAGCGTCGGGTTCTCCGCCCTGCAGAAGGCCGGGCGGTCGCTGTTCGGTGGGTCCGTGCCATGGCCACGTACAACGTCAAGCTGATCACCCCCGAAGGTGAGTTCAACATCGTGTGCCCCGGCGACATGTACATCCTGGACCAGGCGGAGGAGGAGGGCATCAGCCTGCCGTACTCTAGCCGCCCCGGCAAGATCGTCCAAGGGCAGTTGGACCAGTCGGACGCCAGCTTCCTCGACGACGACCAGATCACCGCAGGCTACGTGCTCACCTGCGCTGCCTACCCCAAGTCCGACCTCGTTATCGAGACTCACAAGGAGGAGGAGGAGGAGCTCACCGGCTAAACGTTGGTGGTGGCGAAGACGGAAGTCGCATGATATCGATCGCTTACTGTCCTCGTTTCCTCTCATTACTCTCTCCGGTCGGATGTTGTGTTCCTGAGTTCATCGTAATCATCACTAGGCAGTGTCTTACCGGGATTCATGTCATAATGGCATTTAGTTAGGGATCCAAGTCTTTTACGTCGTCGTAAGATCGATAATCCAAAGTCAAATCTTAGCTATTCGAACTTCTCACTATATTTAATACAAGATTTGACTCTGAATCCAGTCCAATAGCAACTTACGTCGGATTAAATGAATCTGCACTAGTCTGCATGTGAATCATATGAATCCAATAGTAGTAGTCATCAGTCATGCTTACTATTTTGTCAAATTTTCTTATGTAAATCATATGAATCCCATGGTGGGCTCTGATTGTCCTCTGTGAATCATGTGATCCTTGAGGAAAAAAATGAAAAAGAAATCGTATTTCAACACACGAAATTGGAAACAAAGAAGAAAAAGGATGCATGAATAGACTTTTTTTTTTTTTCTTTTCAATCTTAGTTTCCATGAGGCTAGAAAATATGGCATAAAGGAAAGGAGATGGATGTTGATGAGATTGTGTTAGGATACACCATTCACTTTGATAAGGGATCATTTGGTTGATTGATCATTGGTGGGTAAGCTCATGAGAAATGAGCGTATCCGTACGATTTTATCCTTTCGGAGCATGTGAGCTCCAAAAGGTGCCTCTGAGGGTAAGGGAGACCCGGCGGACTTATGAGCCCTTAGTTCTCATACTTCTCAACCAATGTAGGACTAAATTGCCTTAGAGCTCACATGCTCCGAAAGAACAAAATCGTGCGGGTACGCCCATCGCCCAAAGCGAACAATTCTTCGCGAGCCTACGGGCCGCACAATGGCCGGCCGACCAAATGGTCCCTTATCAAATTGGCGCTAGATGAAAGGTCCGAGACTTGCATCTCGACCGAGCAAACTTGCTCCCGAGCCGTGCACCTTGGTTATGAGCCCTTGGCTCCCCTACGGGAGAGAGCACTTATAAGGCCATTTAGTCTCACATTGGTTAAGGAGTATGGGAACCAAGGGCTCATAAGTCCGTCATGTCTCCCTTACCTTCAGAGATGCCTTTTGAAGCTCACATGCTCCGAAAGAACAAAATCGTGCGGGTACGCCCATCGCCCAAAGCGAACAATTCTTCGCAAGCCTACGGGCCGCACAATGGCCGGTCGACCAAATGGTCCCTTATCAAATTGGCGCTAGAAGAAGGGCCCGAGGCCTGTACCTCGACCGAGCAAACTTGCTCTCGAGCCGTGCACCTTCGTTATGAGTCCTTGGCTCCCATACGGGAGGGAGCACTTGTAAGGTCATTTAGTCTCACATTGGTTAAGGAGTATGGGAACCAAGGGCTCATAAGTCCGTCATGTCTCCCTTACCTTCAGAGGCGCCTTTTGGAGCTCACATGCTCCGAAAGGACAAAACCGTGTGGGTACGTCCATCGCCCAAAGCGAATAATTCCTTGTGAGTCTACGAGCCGCACCAATGGCCGGCCGACCAATTGGTCCCTTATTAAGTGTCATGGAGGAAGTTGAGTTAGGGGGGCTTAGAAGGTGGTGCCGATCACAACCAACTTTGTTGGGATTGATGACGAGGATTATCAATTTTCTCACATTGGGGATAGAGTAGAAGTAAGTTTCTTCAACATGAATACTGTATCTTGATATTTTTTTATTTTTTTTTCCATGGAAAAATTACTGTTGACATAATACACATCCTAATTATGCTTCCTAGTTTAACTTAATTTGGTTTAGAACAAATATTTCGGGGTCATCTTTACTATTTTTCAGATACAATGTATGTTCTATTGTGTATGGTAGCTTCCCCTTCGATATACACCATCTTATTCGACTCATTTGACACCAATCTTAGTTCCTCTGTTAATGATGATGTTTTGAGATTGATGTTTCTGATGTTTATGCTTTCAAGCCTACTGCTCTTTCAACAGTATGCAGCTCTATATAATACCATAATAGCATATCTTTATCATGTGAAGATTGGATACGGCACGACCAATGTCGACTAAGATTTATTATATATGTCAATTAGTACCATCACAATTATGATCACTTTCTTGTTGTTTCTAGTACTGTTCCCTCTTGACCTTTAATTTCTGTGAAGCAACTTTCCATCTTTCCAATATGCTTGCCTTAGGATATGCACAGATATGCTTGTTACCATATATCACTGGTACAGATGACACTGATATTGTTCATGAGTGTGTCACCTCTATAGTGTTGGTTGATTTGAGGACATTTTTTGCTCTGGCGATTAGAATAGAAGTGATTTATTGAGGCCATAATTTTAATGAAAATATTATTGATTTGCAGGAGGAAGATCTGAGTGCCACATCTGATATTTATGAGCTTGCCAGAACCTTTTCCAAGGTTAGTTCTTTCTTTCTTTTCCATATTTTATGTCTTATGTGAATAGATGCTTTTCCAGCAAGATGTTTTGAATTATCTTTCAGGCTCTCTTTAGTCTCTACAGAATTGTTTGGTATAGTAAAAGTCCTGCAGGCCGGTGAACCATTGGGTTTTTTTAACGATCGGAAAGTTACATGAAGCCCTGAAACTGTGGAGTGACCGCAAGACCTCTATGCATCATGTTACTTTTTTAAGTATCATAATCAAACATGGGCGTCAATTTGTTGATCTGCTTACGCCTCTCGATCTTAAAATAATTTATCCTCTTTTTTTTAATTTATAACTTTAAATGAGGTTAATATTGTTTTAACTAAGTCTTGCCAAATGAACGTAGTTTGATCGAGGCTTTAGAATCAATAATTCCAACTAATGGCTTCTTAGAAATTGCTTCACCTGAAAGTTTTAATTTCCTCAACATGTATTGTGGTTTCATGAGTATTCCAAATTTGTTGAGGGCAAATCTGCTTGATGTTTAGATTGGATGTGACCTTTACACTTGGTACTCGATCTTATGCCTTACGTGAATAAAGAATATGTTATTATAATTCCTCTACAATCAATAGAAGGAGAGGCCAACTTTTCTTTTTCTTTTTTTTTTTGCATGGAATTGTTATGACTGAAATGCCAAACCCTGCCTGCGGATGGCCTCCTCGACCTTGGCTCTGAGCTCGATGAGCGCCTTCTTCTCGACGGACCGGAAGGAGGGTCCGAGGACGGAGGTTCCGGCATTTTCTTCTCCTCCACGTCGGCGACCACCTAGGTATCCACTTCTGTTTTCCTCTCGTCGCACTCGGCCGGCCGCGGCCGCAACTTTCTCTTGGACGGGGGGCTCCGGGCTTCGGAACTCATCTCGTAAGTCATGGTGGACGCCGGATGGGACGGCAACTTCACGATTGCAACGGGGGATACGAGGGAGAGAGCAACCGAGAAAAGCCACCACGACGACAGGGAGAGAAGGATGGTTTCTTATTTATTATGCTCCGTTCTCTCGTTGCCCACAGAAGAAGAGGAAGAACGATTACTAATATAAAAGGGGGAGTGGCGAAGATCCGTGGACGCCACAGGTGGCGGGTGACGGACGGTTGGTTGACCCTCTCCCGGCAACTAGTTTCGGGAAGTTGACCTTTCTCCAATAGATTATAAGACAGAAAATTGACAGCACCAAAGAGGTGTAAAAGCCATCGACTCGTAGATGTCTCGAGAATGGATCTACCACCGTCTCTCGATTGAGCCATAGATTCTTCTTCACATCGTTGGTGGAGTAAGATCATAATAAACATGCATTACCAGTATGCATAATGGAGACGGAGATGACGAAGGACCACCACTCGAGGCAATCACATAAAGCGTTCATCAAATACAATAATACTTTGCATGTAGGCTTTCTTCATAACCTAATATGTGGATATCTCTCAGTTTCACCTGTACATTTCATAAGACTCAGGAAGCTATCATGTTTCATTGCAATCTCTGTATCATCAAACATATCACCTACATATGAGAGAGAACACATGTAATTTAATGCGCCTAACAACAGGGTTTCGCCTTCCAAACGGTGGAGAGCCACCAAATATTTTACGGCTGAACAAGTAGACCATGCCACGACTGCCCATCCAAAAACAGTGAACAGCCCACAACGGTTGACTGGGGCTCCGAAACGGTTCTCCGTTCAAGCGCTCTAGCTACAGCTTGGACGTCAAAACTAGATCATCCGATTTCTGTGTATGAATGCACTATCACAGAGGCAACTCATCTACGTTGCTTCCTAATTGTTATATCCCCATCATACCAATCCTCGAATTTTCCTGTGGTTCTGCAAAAGAAAAAAAGACTGAAGTTAGCAATGGCAAAAATGTATCATGGTCAGACTCGCTCGTGCTTCGACTTGCTACCGTAATGCAAGGAGAAGCATTGCAAGATTCCATTCTACATGTACACACATTGATCAGCCAGAAACATATAATAGTAGGTCATACAAGAAAGCTTCGTCATCTACCACTCTTCACTTCGTTGTTAACATCACTTTAACATGAGTTTTTAACATATGAATACAAGGCAAATGGTAGATGACAAAGACCCATACTAAAGTAAAAGAATATGATGTGGACTGAAACAATAATGGACCTTCGTGGGCTACAAGCGACCATTTTAGTGTAACCAAGTTAAAATATCTAAAAAAGAATAGTAGGAATTTTAAGAACTTCAAGGTAACAGGGTTTTGACAGAACATAGTGGGCAATAAATAATTCATAAGCATAATAGAAATATACTTATTATATGAGAGGAAAGCATCTCCGATTCTCCCAGCGACCTTGCTTCGCACCTTCCGCACACAAACCTACACAATATGCACAAATCAATTAAAAAATGGAAAATAGAAACTAATGGATTGCAAAGGAAGACAAGTGAACCTGAACAAGATCGAGGGGGCCAACATTTGCATTCCGATTTCGATGAATGACAATTCCATTGTCACATTTATTTACAAAATGTGCACTTCCACTAATATCGTACAGATTAGGGGGATAACCCTTCCAGTTATGTAGCTGAAGACATGTTTACATTAAGAAGATGATAGAAGCAGAACATTAATAGATTATAGGATACATTAGAAGGTATACCTGTCTTGGATGTGCCACAAACCATACATGACAAGCGTGGTGCTGAGCAAAGCGCTTGATCTTAGTAAGCATATGGCTCACATACTCTGTTTCTGTTCTGTTACCAAAAATGTTAAACCAAATAGAGTAGTTTTCCATGGCAGGAAACAGTTAATATGAACAAAAATGTAGTTGAAGAATCACTCACAGTTTTGAAGAACGTTGGTGATCAAGTTCGTTGTATGGATCAATAACAAGTCCGCGAATGCCATATCGAACAACTGCAGACTTGGCAAGTTCAAGTACCCAATCGATAGATGGAAAGGAGTCATCCTCACACCTATCCATGATCCAAATTACCAATCAATCAAGAACGATATACCATTGAGGTTTATGCATACTCAGACATATCTACAACACTTGTGTAATCTGGACCAGATATATGAGAATATAAAGCGTTATGTATTTAAAAAATAAGATTAACAAAACTTGTCTGATAAACCAAACATGGTTACATGTAATAACTCACCGAATTAGATAAAATGTTTCATCGAGCCATTTCTTTCCTTCTTCTAACTCCCGCACACTCATACGCTCGGTAGATTCAGCATATCTTGCCACAGCCATAAACATAAGAATTTACTTTAGGAAAAATATAACAAAGAACCTTATGAACTAACAAGCAACAAAATTAGCAAAGGAAACAATTATTGGGAATCTAGATATCCGACAGAGAAAAGCTGGTACGAAAGACAGTTATCATACCAGCTAAAGTTTAAAGCAGACAAAATGCAAGCACAGTTTCACAACTAAAAAAACAAAAGCCCACCCTCACTAAGCAGGTGTATGCTTTGAGTAAATTAACTCAATACTAACTTGATTATTATTAAAAAAACAAAATCTTAGACAATAAGAAAGTCAATTTAATTTTGGCACGACTCTCAATAATCCACTGCATCCTTACAGCTATTTCACAATTTGGTGTCATGTTAAATTTCCATTGCAGCCAGGACAGCCAAACTGTATCTTTTTTCTTGTATCTTAAAATGGTAACAATAAGAATTGCTGCCTCTCACAAGTACTCTATGAAAAGGTCTTAAAGATATGCAGAACTTTAAGATATTTAGCTACAATCCAAAGACAGCCAAAATTCCAAGAAAAGGTCTGAATAAAGATTAGAAAACGATAATATCTCTGTGCATGAATACTTTCATCATTATGCAAGTAGAAACAAAGTGTCAATCAATTTTGTGTCAATCAGATCTTTATTCTGTGAATCAATAAGCTTGGATTCATCATGCAATCCCTGTGGATACTCCCGCCCTCAGACATGCATATGAGATCATATAAGTTGACTAGACTACTAGAAATAACATCAGGCCTATATACATCATTTTCCTTCAAAGCCTACAAACTTGTAACCTCAGTGCCCACATGAATTTATAGAACTTGAGTTTTCAACCCAAAACGATCTTTACTCTTAAGTTCCAATGCACTTCCAGCGATGTATTAGGTTAACCAAATGCCAAATAAAGATGAGTACTTCTCTGAGCAGCAATTATGATCTGGTTCATAGCTCAGAGAGCAACAAGAAACTTGAACTTGACTATTTCAGTTAACTGCAGAAGCAACAAGACAGAAAATTTTTCATATTTTTCTTTTTTGTTGCCAATAATTTCAACAAAACTTTCATTCATAATTCAATATGATGAACCAAAGTTACCAGTGGACAGACACATATGATATGAAAGGTTTTATACCTTGAATTAATGAATGGTTTATTTATGTGCTTTTCCAAAAGCTTCCTTGCATGATCCCGAACCTAAAGACCAATATCTTCAACAATCTTGATATAATCACAAGGTCGAACTAGAAGATTCACAAATCAGACCTTGTTTTCCATAGAGCAGAGTAAAAATTTCCATTTACAGGCTTCATTGATATTACATAACAGGGCATCAATCCACTCGCTTTTGCCTGAATTAGGAACACCTGTTATCACAGTCAACTCTCCAGGCACAACCTGCTCAAGGAAAAAATAATAGCATACAAAGATATAAAAATGCACACAAGTCTTGCAAAAAAATTATAAACAAATTTCAGACTTGTAAATACTCATATTCTAACATTTCTTTACAGATTTCAAAGTAATTAACAACTTGGACATATCAAATACCTCTTTAATTACAAGAAAGCCCAGAAAATAAAAGATAAAAGCAAACACCAGACTGCCAGATCAAATTTAGTTGCCTTTCAAATAGCTTTATAGATCGGAATTCAGTAGGAAAAAAATTAAAAAAAAGTGAAACAAACATAATCCTGCCATATAGAAATCAATGATGAAAAAAAAAAGTGAAATAAACATAATCCTGCCATATAGAAATCAATGATGAGATTAGAAATATCTCATCCTAGAATTAGAGAGCCAGCAATCTAAAAATCCAATATATAAAAAATGTGGCTGTTGTTGTTGTTGTATAAAAAATCTATTTCAGGATTGAGTAGGCTGAAAAGAGACAAATAAAACAAAAACTCCCATCTAAAATATCAGGATTGACAAATCCTTCCAGAAGCATTAAAAATTTTGTAAACAGACATTCTCAATTAGATTTCTTCAGCATCTAAAAGTACGTCTCCTAGAATGGACAGACTAATTAAAAAATAATGACTATAAGAATCCTAAATATATGAAAAAGTCAAGATTAGACGGACTTAAGAACTTTATCTGACGATTTTGGTAAGCTAGGATGAAAGTCAGATTATATCTAAAGTCAAACGTTTTTACCATAAATTGGATTCAATATGGATGGATTTAATCTATAACACAACAATAAATCCGGTAGTAAGTCATAGTGACAGTATCAACAAAATTTATATCTTTTTACTAATTGCATACTTGCTTGTTAACAAATAATTAACACAAACTTCCTTATATTTATTCTTATTTTGTTAAATGGTTGTACTCTAACCTTAACATGAATTGCATTTTACATTTGACCCGGAGTTTGGCCATGTCTGCCTTAGCACCATGACAAGGACCTTTTTTCAGGTTAAGCAACATCATTTTACAAATGTTGGCTTCCATATTTAACCCTCATGAGTCATAACAGGTGCCATGCAGATCAAGATACCATGCAACAGCTGATCTGATTTTCAGATGCTAGGTCATCTCAGTAGCAGTGATAGAGAAGAAAAGAGGGAAAATAAAGAACGAGATAAGTTATTCACAAGAGATTTTCACTACGTTCTCATGATCCTCAAACACTTGTTTTAGGTTGCTCTTGTTTTACTTGATCGATATCCAGCCACAAAATAAAGCATGGAAATTTTGTCAAACTTTCAAGGTAGTTATCAACTAAATTGTAGTGTCTAAAATACTAATCCAGTGTAGTTACACATATTTAAATAATATGGAGATCATAAAATCATATCAAGGTAAAGTTATTGCAAGAAGAAAGCACAAATTAGTATGAACCCTCATGATGATCATGGCTAGCCAGCACATAATTTCCTGGATTTACTCTATAACACAACAACAAATCCAGTAGCAAGCATCGCATTTTGTCAATTTGTACCATTTTATGCTATCACCATAAACCTGCTACTCATGCTATTAAACTTTGGTCTTGTCACCATCATAGAAACGTACTTGCACATGCTTCGCAGTTGGCACAAGGTGTAGCAATCAAATCATACCAGTATTTTGACCAGTGCGGTGATGCTTTTCACCCAAAATGTTCAATGAAAGTTTATATATATAATTTACATATATATGGTGGTAAATTAAAGGAAATAGTTGGATGGGTCAATGTTTCTAGATAATTATAAAGAAACAAAGTTTATTTGCAAAATACAGTTCACTTAAACTAGAATATTATGCACTCAGTATGATCTTTCACCAAGATAAGTTTTGGAATCCTCTATTAGTAAAATACCCCATATAATTGGATACAATACAATTAGCAGCTACCTAGAAACAAAGTACAAAGTTATTAATGGCTATACATCACTGGCATGTGTAGCACTGAATATACCAATCTTAAACGAACTCTCCAAAGGGCAAAGGAAACCATCTCATTTAAGAAAACGATCTTAACTGCATAATCTCAAATAAGAAAACATGAATAAGTTATGTAGGTTAAATTCTTACATTGTATAATCCATCTAAAGTTCTCCAACCAGTAGAAACACCAAGCTCAAATCCAAGACTCTGGTTATAATATGCATCAACTTCATTGAAGAAATTACTGAAGTGAGATAGACCCATTATAGGACACAATTCAGCATTCTCAATAACATCCCTCAGTCCATCTGGTCCAATATACATCAAAACCTGAAGAAAAGAATACAATATAAGTTTAGACAACAAGATAGAAAAGCCACGGAGTCAAGTTTTCATTTGCTTGTAGGAACAATCTGATACTACTCGTTGGCACCCTTTACTTGGCGTACATACTCCATAAAAGAGGGCCGTACATACAGTGGACTCCTTGGATAGAAGATATAATGTTTGGCCAAACATATGAACATGCATGAATGCACAATGCATTCACATGCACAGACAAAGTTCCTTAGTCCTACCAATTTAAAATAAATGACAAAGCACACATGGATAGATCAACACCATAAAATATGACATAGGATGCCTGGTGTGCCTAAAAAAATTACACTTGTAATGATTTTCGTAAAAAAATGGATTATGCAAATTATTTGGTAAGCATGCACCACCCAAACCAGGTCTCATGGTTTGAGCAGCTTCGAATTTTAGATTTTTTTTTCAGTAAATTCCAATCTAGAAGGAAATTGAGTTTATGCCACTAATCAATACTGATGCCGATCCTGATCTGCAACCTTTAGAACAAAGTAGCCAACATAACAGAGGCAACAGTTCAAACAGTAATAACAAACCTCATTAGCATCTTTGCAAAGTTCAGTAGAATTTTTCTTCGGCCACTTCACCCTCCAGCACCTATTTGTTTATCCAAATGATGAAAAGGTATTAAGTAATTCTTATGTTTATAAGCTAAATCATAACACATATAGACACAAATAAAGAATCATCAATCCTGACTGACAAACATGAGAATACAGATTGACATGCACGCCTAAATGATGATGGTGAGAGACCAAACCTTTCTTTACCAAGGCGACGTGCTAATTCTTCTGCTAAAGCTTGACCAGGGCCATCTGCATCTGTTGCTAATATTATCCGAGATGCCTGAGAGATTTATCCATGACATTTCAATTCAAATCAGCTAAGCAATTTACAAGTATCCTATTGAGGACAAGAGCAACGCTAACTTGTTTTAAACATTAAGATACCAACCTTTTCTAGGTACTCTTTGCAGTTCCACAAGTACTGGAACACGGTGTCCTAGCTTTGTGAAGAACATTGCAAAAAATGTTAGATCTGACATATTATCAGAAATAAAAATCCAATGAAACCATAATACAAAAGAGCTTAAAACACCCAAAAATTCAAACAGATGAAAAGTACTCTGATAAGAAAGGAAAATAATTAATTTTCAAAATAATGTGATAATATAAATAAAAGTTTTGATGTCCTGAAAATTGTGATACAAACCTAAATTCCCATTGTATATGCAAGTCAGCGAAACCTCAACATTGATGTTTAACTTGATTAGTTGTACAGAACATTAAGACATTGCAATCCTTCTCAAAATATTAGACATGGGCCCAATGTACAAGGCTTCCCCTAAGTGGGTGTATGAGGGTCCATATACACAGACTTACCCATGTAAACAAATATGTTTCCGTTACGAGAACTTTGGTCGCCCAGATCACAAAAAGGCCAACTTAACCTAATGCTATCAATGCTCACTCTCAAGCCTTCTGTCTTAGCTGTATCTAATGATCAAATAACGGTCGAAAGAAGACCCTAAAGCAACTAGATGATCAGAAGCTCGATGATATACAATGGCTATCTTAGATGCTGTTTAAGTCCTGAAAAGATAAGTATGTATCTAACAAACTAAATCGGCACTAAGAATCTCCAATGGTCAGAATAAGTGAGTATTTGAGATAAGCATGGATCAAGATGCAATAATACTAGGATGCATAGAGCTCCAGCTCCAAAACAACACCAGCACAAGTGTACATTATGCCATGCACACATGTAAACCAAGCACATGCAAGGATATATGATAACTGCAAGTCCACCAGCCATCACATGACCAATCACAAAAATGTGAACCACTTTAAAGTTTAACTTTAGTTCCTCCTCGTTTTACTTGAATTAACAGCTTGAATTGGCTGAACTTCAACTCCATATCCATACTTGGTATAAATTCATCTGAACATTATGGCTTGCTTTTATGGTATAAACCACACCATATTGCCTATTAGCTAAGTTAGTATCATGGACCTAAACCCAACTCATTTACAGTGTCTCATCAATACCTGCTAATTTTAGCCGGTTTGAAAACTCCTGATCAGTTCAGCTCAAACCCTGCTCACTTTTAATCATTAACATCTCAGAAAAAAGGGAATGGTGGACACACACACACACATACCTCATACTATAATATAATTCTGGCATGGATGACGCTCATCCAAGCCCCTCATATAGAGGAAAAGGTTTGATCCAACGAGAAACATCCACGATAATGTAAAAAACCTTTACAAAGTGAAACAAGTTCCCCTGCCTCCATATAAGATATAGCATGGTATCTGAGCAAGATTACCATTCCCAAGAATGAAAGTACTAGGAAAATACGTACTGACCACCTAGTTCCACATCATGAAACACCTATGTGCACAAAACAGTAATATCTCATGTTATTTTACCTCATCCCATATTCAGTCTCTCCTCAATCTTGGAAAAACCAAGACCTTTTCAAACTTTACCTGTTTGTCAACAGTACTACCATTTATGGTGGTCGTCATGTGTTTGTAACAACTAATAAGGGCAGAATACGTTTAATCCCATGAGCATGAGTGTACCATTGGAAGACAAGCTTAAAACAGCAAATAACCAACATACAAAAATAACTTTACCGGTATGTCAACAGTACTTTTATGGTGGTCGTCATGTGTTTGTAAAAACTAATAAGGGCAGAATACGTTTAATCCCATGAGCATGAGTGTACCATTGGAAGACAAGCTTAAAACAGCAAATAACCAACATACAAAAATCAGAATCTAAAGAATTACACAAAATTAAACAAGATTCTTTTCCGATGTTTCTAGTGCTTGAACCTTTTTGTTTTCATTTTTCTTTTGCTTGTCCCATCCTTGGCAGGGACAGTACTTTGCCATAAATCTTTAAAGTAACTTAAACATGGGCATCATTCCTAAAGTAATGCAATCAGGAAAGAATTCACAGACATGCTAAACCATTAGATATAAGGCACCAACACATGCAAGTAGAGTTTGTGAGTCAAGGAGTGTGCAGAGTCATTTTCAATTAAAGATACTACCTATATGTGAAGCACAAGAGATTTGATGTGAGGTTACTTTTGCACACTAAGAGATGAAAAGTCGGGAAGGATTAATAACTTGGAGAAAACAAATTCAATAATGTAACAACAAAAGATAAAAAGTAACATATCAAGTGTTGCCTGTTTGCTTTGACACCATCCTCCAAAAAAAGAAAACATCAAAGGTTGTAAGCTTAGGATTTGTAAATGTAGTCAAAGCCTTAACGAATGACGTTTGCTCATAAAGGTAAAAGAATTAATAAAAGTAAAATATCAAGTGTTGCCTGTTTGCTATGACACCATCCTCCAAAAAAAGAAAACACCAAAGGTTGCAAGCTTAGGATTTGTAAATGTAGTCAAAGCCATAACGAATGACGTTTGCTCATAAAGGTAAAACAATTAAACAAGCTACAATACAAAAATTTAAGAAGGCAAAAACATTTCTAGTCTTGTATAAGTATCAGAGAATTCAAAAACCTAAGAAAGGTCACTTTTAGATTCAAGTCTGGTTAAGACCTCATCCTCAGCACGTAGCTCTTTGGAGAATTGTGCAGGTAGTCCATAAGGTACGCTAATACAATTGGGGAAACCAGCCTCCTCCATAGAGAGCTTATCTATTTCACCTTCGACCTGCATTAACAGAAGAAATCAAGAAGAGGCTAAACAACGAGGGATATAAGAAAGAATCTGACTAAACAAAAATGACGCTAATACAATTGGGGAAACCAGCCTCCTCCATAGAGAGCTTATCTATTTCACCTTTGACCTGCAGTAACAGAAGAAATCAAGAAGAGACTAAACAACAAGGGATATAAGAAAGAATCTGACTAAACAAAAATGTACAAATATATCTAAAACAGTTAAAAGACTTACAATTATAACATCTCTAGCTTGCTTTATGTCATCAAGTCCATAAAAAATATGTTCCGTGCCCCTTTCCTGGTAGATGGAAAGAAAGAATATTATGTAAATAGCAAGACAGATTATATATGTATTTCATGAAAAAAAGACTACGATTATTTTTAAGTTAACAAGACACTGCATAAACCTGCCAACATTTTTTGGAGGATGTACGGTATTTGCAGCTTATTAGAGCTGCATTTCTCCTGTAAGTAAAAGCAATAACGATCTGTGCAGGATACAACCAAATTAGGCGAGCAACTAGTACAGGATACTGCAATCACTATCATGATAGGTAAAAAGGAACCTGCCATCAAGATAAGCAACTACTGAAACTCTGCAATCAAACCTGATCATCACGTTTACACTGCTTGATGCCATTTCGTTCAAGAGTTTTTGCTGATATCGATCTTTCTGCGAAGTATGCAATAAGCTGAAAAGTAAATGCAGGAGAATGTAATTTAACTTTAACTGTCAACTCCATGATGATATACTTAACAATAACAACAACGTACTACTATATCAGAGGGATCATTGTATCTAAATTTCATTATCATAAGAGATCCTCAAAACTATGCAGTTCAAAGTAAAGGTAGAAGGCAAGAAAAGCACCAAAAAAGTTACAGAAGCACTTATTGGATTACCAAAAGTGACCCCAAGCGGAACAAAAAGGCAGAAGCCAAAAATTGTTGCCAGTATAACTATTAAGATTTAACTCTTCCATTAGCATTGAAAAATACTAGGTACTTGTTTTAGCAGTAACATTAAAAAGTAGAAGATTAAGAGTCATAGGTATGAAACTAATGATGGTTCACTTTAGAAGATCTTAGTCATAGGTATGAAACTAATGATGGTTCACTTTTATGAGCGTCAGGAGAAACAAACATGGAAGAGAAAAGTCTACACATCTGATCAGAATCATCTGATGAACCTGAAGCTACATAACAAATTATAAAAATGAGTTCAGAAAAAATATAAAACAATATGTCAAAAAAATACATAATAATCATGATGACAGTCCTGACAAAGTTAAACTATGCACCTCTGTACATAATGGCTCTAGCTGAAGATCAATTTCAGTGATTACTCTGTAATCTTTAAGTTTCAAAGTTTGTCTTGTTTTGGCAGAGCCTATCTTGCACTCCTCAAAAGCCTGCAAGTAAACAGTGACAGACAACAACATAAAAGTGGAGTTCCAATTGCGATGCTTAATGGTGGTAGTCATATATGTATTTGCTGAAAAATGATAATACCCGTACGGAACCTTTCCATCCACATGTAGCTCTAAAACACATCCAACTTGCCAACTCTCTACAAGATTAAGAAGGAATGCCAAGAAAATAGAAAGCCAGATATAACACAGGAAGAGTGAACGGTAAAAAAATTAAGGATACCTGCTTTAGTGATTAAAATCAAAGATAGGAAACTTACCCATCAACACGGATGAAAAAAGATAAGCACCTCTCCTTGGAACTTCCTCCTTGACACTAAAATATCAACATTAGGAGGTTAAGTGTACAAACAGGCATATCCATAGAGCAAAATCTGCATGCCATGTTATTATATTAACTCATTGCTTTCTTGCAAACATCTATTACATGTACATACACGCACAAGCCCACAAGTGCATGCACGACCAAACCCTCAAAAAAGCACAGCGAGTATTTGTGATTTTACAGCTGAAAGCGGATTACAATTGGACTAGTGAAAAAGTCATGTGACCTAAAATATCAAAAGATCCAAACAGCAAATATTAGATTTTAAAACATAAGCTTCATGTTATGTGGCAATGAAATACAATGTCCAAGTACCATAATCGAATTTGATTAGCCACAACCCATACAATATCAGAATGTTAAAATATATATATACATTATCAACCACCATCCGCACATTGATAGAAATGAGTAAGATTCAGATACAATGTTATGGTAAGGCAAAATTATGAGGTTGAAAATTAACTTTATTCTGTAGCTTGAGTTAAATTTGATTGGTTAACTCAGCCTGAGCTGGTTTACAAGCTAAGTTAGACCAATTTCCTAAAAATGCATGCTTAAACCAGTCACTACGAGCCCATTTTGGAGCAGAAAAATAGCAGCCAAACTTCCACTATGGTGGCTGCCATAGTCCCAAACAACAATTAGTCTCTACTATATTGTAGCATGTTTTGGCCCTTGCAAACTCTCACTGTGGCCACCATGGCTGTTCTTCAAAATCACAAGCTGATCTAAGCAAAATCAATCTGAAATCCACCGGAGCATAGAAGTACTAGTTTCCAATAGACATGACCTGATCACCCCTGTCATAACTTGAGGAGACGCTAAAATCATCATTCATTTGTTACACAACTTGTCTTTCCTTCTTGAAAACTATGAGCCATCCACCTTTCCGAATCCGAGTTTGATAAAGCTTTTCCTGTTAAAGATCGTCCCGAAGGGTGTATTGGCTAGATTAGACTAAACATGTGCTAAGATGGGCTGTCACAAGCTAATACCGGATTGTTTTGTATCAAGAAATGCAATTTTGGAACCAGATCTATACCAGTCCATGACCAAACGAGTAAGTATAGGTCAGTCAGCGCCGGCATACTGACATACGACATGTCACCACATACCGCGGTACTAAGTGAAGGGGGAGGTGGAGGAGAGGAGGAGGAGGAAGAGGCAGAGGAAGAGGCAGAAAGGAAGAGAAGGGAAACGAGATGGACCGACAATGTGGGCGATGGAGAGAGAAGGGTACAAGCAAACAGAGAGCAAAGCAGAGAGGGTGACAAAGGTGGCAAGCAAGATGGGGGCTGCTCACGAGTGCTTTTAGGGCTTTTAAGTAGCAATTAACAAAAGGGATATGGTGAAGTGTTTTAAGCAGCAAGTTGAAAGAAAGAAGAATCATTCACACCTGAACTGATCCAACCTAGGCGAAATTGAAGTCCTTGCTTGATATAATGGTGAACAAAGACATAACAACATGTATAGGAGCTGAACCAGCCACTTTTGGGCCTTCATGATCATCCGAAAGCAATTATTTTGGGTCAGAATTGTTCCAGGCTGATCTGTTCAGGCTGGTGGTGGTTGTATCATAACATTGCATTGCCAGAAAGATTTTCATATGCAAACCATCATTCTCAAGATGTAATATCCACAATCATACATATTTAGCAGCATCAGGAGAGCACAATGTTAAGTTGACAAGTCTTAGTTCTGGCTTGCAAGTGCTCGATACATCATGATGCCTCAAATTTATAAGTGTTGTATGATAGCAATTCTCAAGTGGATAATTTGCTGAGGATCAACAAATCAATCGGTATCATGGAGATTGTTATGCTATATGACCAATTCACTGTAACAAAAAATGTACAATACATATTTCTAGATTCCAAAGTAATGCAGACATAACAGTGAAATGAGATGTTGTTGAATCAATGCATATGAAAAGTTTTTTGTTACAGGTTACGATCATTTTGATGACTTAATCATGGCAAAAAGTTGCTGGACTGATTGTTCTGAGGCTTTCGCACCTAATTATTTTTTAAGCTAAACAAGATGAAGGCACCAATCATAATTGACAGAGTCCAGTTGCTTTTGAGAATGTTCACCTACAAGTCATATATATTACCCAAAAGAAAATTGTTGAATATAAAACCCATAACAAATTAAAGGTCATAGATCATTGACTGGGCATGTCACTAAGAACCTTAGTGTTTGATGAACCAGGAAAGAACTTATACATGGTTACCACCAGAAAAGTGGAGAAATATCATAGATATGGTCTCTATGTAGGACCAAAATAGGCAGTATGTTAAAAAGAAAGCAAATCAAAAAAACAATAAGTTAGAAATGGCATGGAGATGTAGTTTGCCTCAGTGGGTAAACAAGCAAATAGACAAAACGGACTAAAAAGAAAAAACCTTCGTTTACCTCAAGGCCTATGAGAATGAGCTCTACTATTGCCCAACCCTTTCATAGCAAATTCTAATATTCACGTCTCTTATTTTCCATGAAGCAAGAAAGTTTTGGCAAAATAAAGAAAATGAGGAATAGTAATTTGAACTTTGTGACGTTTTTTCTTGCCTACTTACACCCTTAAAAAAGAGCTGCTTTCATTTATTTGCAACAAGAGCCAGAGGACTTCGAGTTTATGGATCCTTACCATGTTAAATGCTGTCATGCCCTGCCAAGAAGGCGGTCAACCTGTTTCGACCAGCATAAGGGGTATGTTGGCTATCAGCATAAGGGGTGTGTTGGCCATATTGTGTCAGCAATTTGCCGAAGCCTCTTATACTGCCAACACAAAAGATATTCCTAAAGGCATTCGTAAAAGAGATAGGTGTGTGCCCTTCTTATGTATTGCATCTCATCAGATAAATCATCTGCCAAATCTCACAAGGCTTGTTAAACACTTTAGAGCTCCTTCATAGGCCCTAGAGGCATTGGTTGAACGGTAGATAAAGGTCATCCAGATGGATGAGAGGGATACATTGTGCACCCCTTCAAAAGAAATGCGGGCAGGGTAGAGGTCGGCAGGAGCTAACCTTACTCATGAGAACACTCTGATCCTCTTCCAGTTGGGTAGAGTATCTCCTTTTTCCCATAGGGTAGAATAAGGAGAGCTAACACAACAAGAAAATACAATCCAGAAAGGTAAACTGAAAATGATGCGACAGTGGTACAAAAGCAAACAAGGGCGTGCGCCCAACTTGCAACTTATTTATGTACCCCAGAAGTTGAACCGCAACAAGGGTGGTTTCAGTCGGTGTTGCTGTGTAGCAAACAAAGTACAGATTTCCTACACATTTCATGGCATGATATGTCTGATGAATTTGCATTCGTCAAGAAACTAGTTTCTACTTATCACCAATGCCATTGTTGATACCAATTCTAATCTTTTGAGCCAGAAAAGCCAATTGTTGTAAACATTAATACAGAAACGAGGGAATCCTATGATTGTCAAGAATACTAAGGGGAAGTTAATACCAAGAATAGGATGGACGAATGAATGTTGGATGAAAGGGGTAAGTTAAAAGAGGCACCTTTGGGCATAACTTTCGCCAATACGTCCCTGGCTTGCCATTACCACACCAAATACCTTGTTCCTCCAACTTTGATTTCAAATAGTCGATCCGCTTGTCGAACTCAGAGCAGACTGCTGGCAGTGCAAGTTCAACCGGTAGCATCAAGCGAACCATTAGAATGCAATAGAATCATCTTACGGAGCCAGAGACACAAGAACCGAGAAAAGCCATGTACCAGAAGGAAAAAAAGATTCGACCATAGAGATTCATACCAACATTCCGATGCACGGGTGGACGGTCGGAATATGAACAAAAACCAGAGGAGGATTTCTGACAAAAAGGAAGATTCCTGGAGACGGGACGCCGTGGGTTTACAGAGCAGAGGTGGACGCAGAGACGGAGAAGGCGATGAGGGAGGAATGGTGCAGGTGCGGGTGCCGAGGCGGAGCATCGCACGGGGAGGCACTCGAACCCGTCCATGAGGAGCGTTCGTAGAGACCGGCAGGCGACCGAGGAGGGCATTACGCCAACGACAAGCCCTCGGCTCTCGTCGTCTAGACACAGGGTGAAGAAGGATTCGGGAGGATGGTAGTAGGGCCGGGTTTAATTAGGTTTTTCTCTCCTGGGTCCGTGGGCATGTTAGCGGGTCGGATCGAATCCGAATCCAACAGGATATCAATCCGGTCCCATAAATGTAAATATAAGTTATGCGTGCATACAAGCGGTTGTCTGCGACTCGAATCCTCATGAAAGCCGTGGCGAGAAAATGTAATTAAGTGCAGATTGATTTCGCATGTGCAGAAGGAGAATTAAAATAAATGAAAACATTAAAATAATAATAATAATAATAATAATAAATGATATTTCATATTCTAAGCACTGGATTTGGTTGCGCATATGAGACGATTAAAAGGAAAAAGGGATAAAAGAGTTAACAGCATTTGCTTTCGACCAATGGATGTGCATTATCCAGCATTGAGATTAGGGTTTTGAGCTTCTTTGAACTCCCATATGGATCTCATGGCCAGTGCAGTGCAGTGCAGTGCCAACAGCACATCAACCTGTGTTCGCAAGTCAAAGCTCTTAGGTTTAGAGAGAGTTGTTCCTCCTTATCAATCGATAGCCTCCTAAAATATGGCACAGCTCGATACCCTGCACGCAGTCGGCTTCACCTATTGGATTCTGACAGTAGATAACTTAATCAATGTTCTAAGTTCATGCATGTAGCCTCTTTGGCAGCATCGCCATGTGTCGTTCTTCACGCGAGGTTCGACAGTCATCGAGTTCATAAAGATGCTCGACACTCGTCTGAAAGCTACGCCGTATGGGGTAGCCATGCTAGCAGACTTAAAAGTAATACCTACACAAGCAAGCCTTCTCAAATGGCAGTCTGCAGAATGGGCAATTCTTCTTGATCTTTCAGTCTCATGTTTACACCACGATTTCAACGATGCAGCGTTTACACGAACCATGGAATTCTGTGTCACGTACCACTTGGATGACCATCTCTCTCTCCACTTTTAATATGTTGATGCTAACAAGTCTCGATGACCACTGTCGCCAACACCACCAAGACGACCTGGTCAAAGATATATTAATCGTCCATGGAGGTAGACACGGCAGTACCAGTTCAGCTAATTCCATGCATCTGAATTGCTTTTTCTTCCTTGTTTCAAGGTGAAAGGAGAACGGATAGGTATTGCCTCCACTCCAATGTCCATGTCCATGTTCGACCAAAGTGTGAGTGCTGAATCTTATCCAAGTCGCTGTGGAGGAGCTCTCTGGGGAAGAATCTCAATTCCTTGCCTTTCTTTTCTTCAATTCGAATTACCTTTCGTAGGGAATTGTTTTTTTTTTTTTTTTTTTTTATGATATGATATGATATAACCCAGAAACAAAAACAAAAAACAACAACATCCAGAGCTGTCATAGAACAGTAGCAGTGCAGTGAGCACGCACCAGCACCACGAGCCTGGATCCCCCTGTTTTTTCCGAACAGGGAACTCGTTTGTGCCCGCATTGCTGGCCCGGACGGCTGCCATACCGCTGACCTGGATGGAGGGAGTGGCGGCTGTTCGCTGTATCGCCGCGACCCACCACCATGCACGTGGTGGACGACCCTCGTCTCCTCCTCCTCCTCCTCGACGTATCACATCGGCGTCAAATCGAGCGGACTGTCGTCTGATGCAGTGCCAAACGACACTGAAACAGCAAAAGTGAAGGGGAGCAGAAGCAGGAGCAGGGATCTACCTGTTTCCGCTCACCGTCTCTTTCCTGGGACAGAAGAGTCTTGATAGGACTAGTTGTCAGCTGCAGCATCAGATTCTCAGGTTCACCTCCGGTGGTCTTGGCTTGATTTGATCTCTCCCGACTGGTCTTACTATAAGTGGAAAGTAAAAGAGTGGGTCATATCCAAGCCCAGCAGCTGTGTGTGTTGTGTAATGTAAGGCTCGACAGAGTGCTTAATCCTCGAGGACATGGTTGTCTACCAGTTTTATGCACAAGGTGTTGGTTTTGATGCTTGCATGGGAGGATCAAGAAGGATTTCAGTTGGTTTAGTGTACACGGTGATGCCTCCATATGTTGTCTTGATGAACTCCAACGACAAAAGTACCATATAGAAGAATGTTCTACCCTGCTTCTTAATGGTGTTCACGGACCACCATTGTAGGGTGAGATGGACCACATTGACTTTCTAATCCAGTGTCTATCGACACTGAATCTCCAACCTCATGCTATATCTTATTGGTTAATCTAATGGTCCGGTAAGATGTCATTATAAGGAGGAACACCATGGAGATGTTGAACGATTGCTTGAACCAGCAGCTGAGCTGATGACCAGTGGCCACTAAAATGTTCACCGTTATATGTGTCCCAAGAGACAAATAAAAATCATGTGTTTCTTGCAAGCAGAACTCAGACTACACGCTCGGGAGCTGATCATTACAATATCATGTGGAAACAAATTAGGAAAACAAGTCTTTCATGTTACTCCATCCTTGCACACACAACTTTCATTTTATCACTACTAGATCTCTACTGCAGACGAGTTTGAGGTAAAGATCAAGAGTGCAAGACGGAGCAAGAGACACATGAATCAGTTCCATCTAATTTCGATGTCTTCTCATCATCCGTCATACTCGGATCATCGCCATCGCATTGTGAAGTCTACTGGTTTCGCTACTGCGTGCTTTGCTGCAGAAGCTATTTGTGAAGTGGAGCATCTGTGGCTTCTTCATTCGCATCAGAATCTTTGGCTTAACATTCCGGTGAACCATTGCTTTGAAGAATGCAATTCCTGTCGTGCATGCGATTCAGGTAACGAAGCATTTGGCAAAGAAGTATCTGTTTGATTAGCAAAATTCCAGGGCTCACTCGAATCACAAAAACCAACGAGATCTAAACACCAGCCTTACCAACCCTAAGCTCTGAAACCAAGAACTATATCATCGAAAGAGTTCAAACACGAAGACCTAATCATCATCATCAGCAGCCACAAGCATAGTTATAAGAAGAGGGTATACATACAAAGAGCCAGATCAATGTCTGTTAACGTGAAGAACGTCCACCATTATGTCCGCTAACGAAACAGCACAGGAAACGATCTTTCTAACCTTCACATCAGAAAGTAATTCCAGTCGGCAAACTACTACGGTACTATGTTTAATCACCGAGAGTGGTGACAGGCTGCCACCGGAATGTGCGTCGACGACAGCCATCACCGCCGCATCGTCTCCGCCGGTATCCAGGGTGGCAGCATCAGATGCCCGTGAAGGCGATGTGGGTATGCACCGCTCGCGATGAAGTCGGCCGCCGACCGACCATGGCCGATGAGAGGAGCTGCTGTCGCCGCCGCTGGAACCGGCGCCTGCGGGCGGAAGCCCTGTTGCGACGGAGGAGGCCGCTTTCTCTTATTTTTCTCGTAGGCGATCCCCCTCGCTTTGGCCTGGCTGTCCCTCACCTCCCTGAGGTACAGCCGGACCGCGCGCGCCGCGAAGGGGTTGACCTCCGGCTGGCCGCCATCCTCCTCGAAGGCGGCGCGAAGGCGGCCGACGAGTGAGTCGAGGCTGCCCCAAGCTTGCCTGAGGGGGCACGTGCACGGTGCCGGGGGCTGCGGGTGGCCGAAGAAGGGGCACCCGGCGGTGTGGATTTTTGTCTTGCCAAACTGGTCTAGGTAGCGGAGGAACTCGAGCACGTGGGCGCCGCTGCACCGGGAGAGCTCGAGCGGCGGGCGGTGGTTCCGGAGGTACTGCCTGAAGGTGTTCCAGTCGCGCCGCTTCTGCGACTCGTACCGGCTCGGCCTGCCGCCGCCATCAGGAGCCGCCGAATTGCCCGAGCTATCAGAGTTTGCCGACGACATGCTTCAGAAGCTGAAATCTACTCTTGTGGTCCGAAACAAACTTTTCTAGATCTCAAAGAAGAACACACACCGCCTGAAAGGACACGAGCATGAAGGATCAAAACAAAGCTAGATCAAGCGTTCTAGGGCTTCTTTGTTTGGTCAGCCAGAACTTAAGGCTTGCTGTGGTTGCTAACTCGGATAAATCTTTAGTTTCAGAGAAGTAAGGCTACCGAGAAGGAAACCTAAACCTCAGCGGTGGGTCCTCTGGGCTTCTTTCATAGATCTATAGACGGATACTTCTCTGTTTCTTTGCGCAGTAGCAATTAATTGATCTTCCGATAGGTGCAAATCAAAACTGATGTGACGAAAGAGAGATTCGAAAGCTTGTTCGAGCTCTCGGGCCTAGAAAAGGAAACGGCTAGAGACAAAAGCCAGACAAAGATGGTTCGATGAGGATAGGTAGCTCCATGGGAGTCAGGAAGATGAGGCTGAGGGGAAGTGGGGAGGGTTTATCAGATATAAGCTTGTAGCCATAAAGACACAAGAAAGAGACACAGCCCCTGTATGGTCCCTAACGAAACATGGCATTGAAGAAGCTATTCAAAACTTGGACCGATGAGGAAGATGGTATTAATCGACCGAAACCAGACTACCGTAATACCAAATGGTCAACTTGACGAGCATTTTACGTACTTATAGTTAGCAACGTCTTCCTAATAAACCTTGACATACGCCCTTAAGGTACTAAATGATGGTTGAGTCGAACTTTGTTTGTGCCAAAGTATGATAAATACCAAATGGGTACATCATATATAATTAGAGAGGTAGCTTAATATACCTCAATGTGAGGTATGAGAGAGAGAGAGAGAGAGAGAGAGAGAGGATGCGAACCTGAAGGAAAAGAATGGGGAACGATGCGTGGAATCAGATCGATCGATGAATGGAGATATACAGAGGGCGGGAGAAAGGTGGGGGAGACAAATGGCGGGGCCCCCTCCGATGAAGACAGTATGATGGCTTTCTGACGATTCACTTCGCAGCTAGCTCAGGCGGTCTCGTCCTCCGGCTAACCTGCCACCGGTCATTGGCCGTGTGAGTGATCGCCTCGTTGTCCTCGGTGCAACCCGTTGATGAAAGCCTCGACTCTTCACGACCATGCTTCAGAACGCAATCCCAAGGCAAAATGCACGTTTTCCTCTGATTAATAGGAGTTTAAGAACACCACCAAGTTTCTAGCTTTCTCTGGCAACACGCGATATTAATTAAGCGGCAAGCATGTTTCAGCATACAAACAGGTATCACGTTTCAGCACACAAAAAGCTCTTTAAGTTGCCCTTTTCTTCATGCCTACTGGCACACTTTCCGGCCTGCCTCCACAGTTACAAGACAAGAGCAATCTCTTCCTCGATAAAAACGTGCAGGCCCAGATCGTCTTCATCCTTCTCACCCTCATCATTCAAGGTGGGGGTTCAGCACCATGGCAAGGGATGGACCATCAATGCAGTAGAGTACTTAGACAGCCACGTGTTCTGCAAGAAAACCTGTCCTTTATTGACTTGTATACCCGCACTGATTTTGAAATCTTTACATGGCGATCTCAGTAAATGGAAGTGTGTGTGTGGACGCCATCATCAGTACGTGGCTTGATGGCAATCCCGTCATCATCGTGCCATCTACATGCTATCGGCCGATCTTGATGCATGGAAAGAGACAAGAAGGACAAACCCAGTGCACGATCAAAGTTGTCTAGGATTTGAGGTCCAAAGTGCTTACCTTCCTTGACGTTCTGCGCAGTGACTGTTTATAATCTGAAGATTCCAGTGACAACATAACAAAAACACACAGTTGTTTTTATGAAACTATGGCTGGAACCTCCCGAATCGCTTTACACGCATGGAAAGCTTGCAATTTACATGATTGTAAGTTGGATATCTTTCGGACTCGACGGATCTAAAAGGTGTCTTTGTGTTGTACGTCTTGAAAGAGATGAGCCAGGTAGGAGGAAGTCGATCTTTTCTTCCATATATCACAGATCCAAGTTGGACTCTGGGCGGTGGGGCTCCGTGCAGTGAGACACCTCTTCCGAACACAAGAAACGCTTCGATGCAACCCTGCGTAAACTCCACGGACTGCAGATTCCGTAGATCACGCGGATCGAGTGTAGTGTCCACCTTAGCATGAATTGATGGGATCCCTGTCTCTTACTGCTTAATGAAGCACAAGAAAACAAACTCCGTATGGAATGACAGATTTCACATAGCTAGTGACCAGTAATGAGAAGCAATCCGTGGCAACATTATACCACCGAAAGCATCGACCGTGTTTCAAGTTCAGATTGCCGCATCTTTGGAAGGTTACGGAGTTAATTTACTTGCGATCAAGAACTCCAGTGGCGGTTTCTTCAACCTGATAATGGAAAAGATTTCATCAATGCAGCTCGATGAATGATCTCACAAACTCCACCTTAAGCTGGTGGCATGTTCGTGGAGGAAATTAAGACTATGCCCATCTGAATCGTTCAAGATTTCACGTCACGCCTGCGAAGGTGAAGGAGAACAAACGGGACCCGTCACTCTTACCTGTTTCCCACGCTCGTTCTGTGGGGCGCGGCGGCTACTTGTTCTCTCGGCTTCCATGAACGTCTCCGATACGTCAGTGCGATACGAACGTAGCGGACCACACACGACGAAGTCGACATAGTCCTGCCAATACATGCTTCATAGAAGAACAAACTTGCGATGCGTACACACAGAACGAGCGGTGGTACGTATTTATTCATGCAACCAGTTTTCATTAGCTTAATCATGGTCCTTCCATCTTTCCCATCTTTTTTTCTTACATTCCATATCTAAAACTTAACCTTAGGAGTGATAGAATATGAAATATAATTATAAAGTAAGCTTGAGATAGTAAACTTAATGACTATTTATGTATATATTAGCACAGAGAGTTTTCCTCAATTGCTCATCAAGATTTCCTTGCAGTTGAAAAAATATTATCTACTATTATGTCCCTGTAAGATTAAGCTTTTATCAAGGATGTCGATCTTAGACCGATGCAATGAAAATAGTTAATGAGTGAGAGTTTTTGTGAGTGAGTCTGCTAATTGATCAATATACGTATATTATTCCGCATGCAGCGTGACTTCTTCGTTGGATACCGAACATATAACGTGTAATAATGAAACGTATAAATGCAGAGGGAGAAATCATACATCACCAGTGCAGTGATAAGATATATTTTGGGCCCAGGTCACGTTACGTCACGTCGCAGCCAAGTCAATGAGAGGAACACCCCCGCGCGTCAAACCAGATTCTGTACCAAGGCATTGCCCGATACGACTCGTCCCGGAAAGTTCGGGGTGACGTCATACGGCATCGTTCCGCGCGTCCCGTGACAGCACCGTTCCGCATGTTCCAGGACGACGACCACACAAAGGTATCACCTCACCTCTCGAGGATCGACCGTCATGTCGAACCCGCATACGACCGACCCTCGTACAGTAGTACAAAAGCCTTCGATCGGCATCTCGCCAAGGAGAGGAAAAAAAGAGGATCCAACCCACTACTGACTTGATCGTCGGAGGGACCAAAATCGAAAAACATCCAACAAAGGTCTTTTCTTTTGCAGGAAAACCGTTACCTTCCGGAGGGGAAACGCTGATCAGATTCCTGGTGCCCACACTCAAAGTGGTGGTCGATCGATCCCAATAGCCACCCGAGCCGACCAGATACTCTCGATATAGCCCCGTAGATTCGACCGTGCTGACTCATCAATCACGGCGCATTAGTTCATCAACAAACTGGAGTGATTTCTTGTTCGCTTCAAGAAATTTCAGGGAGCCAAAATCCTGTCCGTCCATAGGAATCATGCGGATGACTTTTGTCGTGGGACCTACAAGACCCAAACAAAAACACACACCCCAAAAATAAATCCCTCACCTTTTTCCTCACCCCAAAAGCCAAATAAATAATTATTTTTTATAAAAATTCAACCTCTATTTATCACTTTCCAGAAAGATCCGCCCCCACTCCCATCCCCTCCGCAACACCACCTGATCTCGGTTCCCCAGCCACATCCCCATCGGATCCAGCAACAAGTGTCGTCATGTGATTGGTGGGGAGACCAGATGTGTGCTGGATTCCAAGTCATTACTCTAAAAGCCACCTCAACAGCAAGAGCATAATCATAATACTACAATTATATTTCCCTTTCTACCCTCCGATCTCCCTATTTTCTACGATCCATCTCTGGCTGTTTCGTCGAGGATCGATCATAGAGTTACACCCAGCGAAGTTCCGAACACAAGAAACGCTTCGATGCATGCCTGCGTAAACTCCACGGACTGCAGATTCCGTAGATCACGCGGATCGAGTGTAGTGTCCACCTTAGCATGAATTGATGGGATCCCTGTCTCTTACTGCTTAATGAAGCACAAGAAAACAAACTCCGTATGGAATGACAGATTTCACATAGCTAGTGACCAGTAATGAGAAGCAATCCGTGGCAACATTATACCACCGAAAGCATCGACCGTGTTTCAAGTTCAGATTGCCGCATCTTTGGAAGGTTACGGAGTTAATTTACTTGCGATCAAGAACTCCAGTGGCGGTTTCTTCAACCTGATAATGGAAAAGATTTCATCAATGCAGCTCGATGAATGATCTCACAAACTCCACCTTAAGCTGGTGGCATGTTCGTGGAGGAAATTAAGACTATGCCCGTCTGAATCGTTCAAGATTTCACGTCACGCCTGCGAAGGTGAAGGAGAACAAACGGGACCCGTCACTCTTACCTGTTTCCCACGCTCGTTCTGTGGGGCGCGGCGGCTACTTGTTCTCTCGGCTTCCATGAACGTCTCCGATACGTCAGTGCGATACGAACGTAGCGGACCACACACGACGAAGTCGACATAGTCCTGCCAATACATGCTTCATAGAAGAACAAACTTGCGATGCGTACACACAGAACGAGCGGTGGTACGTATTTATTCATGCAACCAGTTTTCATTAGCTTAATCATGGTCCTTCCATCTTTCCCATCTTTTTTTCTTACATTCCATATCTAAAACTTAACTTTAGGAGTGATAGAATATGAAATATAATTATAAAGTAAGCTTGAGATAGTAAACTTAATGACTATTTATGTATATATTAGCACAGAAGATTTTCCTCAACTGCTCATCAAGATTTCTTCGTGCAGTTGAAAAAATATTATCTACTATTATGTCCCTGTAAGATTAAGCTTTTATCAAGGATGTCGATCTTAGACCGATGCAATGAAAATAGTTAATGAGTGAGAGTTTTTGTGAGTGAGTCTGCTAATTGATCAGTCGTATGCACGTGAGAAACATGTAGTTGATGTCTGATAATTTGATATCACACGAAGTGAAAGTCGATGGCAATGTGTTTCGTACAGAAGTGGAACACTGGATTGGCACATAAGTATGTAGCTCTAACATTATCACAATATATTGTAGGAGTAATGATGGAGTTGACATAAGTTATAGAAGGGAGGTGGCTTTCCAGAAAGATCCGCCCCCACTCCCATCCCCTCCGCAACACCACCTGATCTCGGTTCCCCAGCCACATCCCCATCGGATCCAGCAACAAGTGTCGTCACATGATTGGTGGGGAGACTAGATGTGTGCTGGATTCCAAGTCATTACTCTAAAAGCCACCTCAACAGCAAGAGCATAATCATAATACTACAATTATATTTCCCTTTCTACCCTCCGATCTCCCTATTTTCTACGATCCATCTCTGGCTGTTTCGTCGAGGATCGATCATAGAGTTACACCCAGCGAAGGAGAGAGAGAGAGAGAGAGAGAGAGTAGTGCTTCTTCTAGAGGCACAGTTGCTGTAGCGAGCAAGGCAAAATTGCTACAGTTCTACAGATCTGCTGAAGGGCTATAGCACTATTAGCAGTGCTGGAGAGAGTTGCAACAGTGTTTGTAGTCCTAGAGAGAGTTACAACAATGATGGAGAGAGCTGCAATAGTTTGTCCTCACGGTGAAGAGCAAATATAGATGATCGCCGGGTTGGTCGAGAGGGCACAAGAGTCGATGGTTGAGGATTCACCACTATTGACAAGACAAGCCGAGCGAAAGGAAAGGGTCGAGGGTCATAGGAGTTGGTGATGCTCCGATGATGAGAGAGGAGGAAAGGAAGCGAAAAAACCCAGCGCTCCAATAAAAGTCTCTCTCCCCTTCGCCTTCGCTCATTTTTATATTTCTTTTAGAGTTTTAGGTGCTCCTTCGATTTTTTTTCTTCTTTCCGTTGGAGTTCTTTTCTAGCACCGACTCTTGGATACTACTAGCGGGGGGGCATCAAAATTTGGATCCTTCTTGCTAGCAGATCTCAGCTCTGGCCAGAAAACCCTAGGGCGGATTCGGATTTAGGGTTCTTGCTCCCTTTTCCTTGTCTTTGTTGTCGCGATTTCAGATACTAGGGTTTTTATCTATGGACACTCGGCTTGCAAACTCGAGGCCAGCCCACGACCTTATACATATTAGCATAGAAGGTTTTTGTTCAGCAATATTTTATCGTATAGTTGCAGAAATCTTAATCTTATCTATTATCAATAATGACTTAGAAACTTCTGCTCCATTGGGCCTTTTCCTAATATTAGGCAAGCTGAGTATATATTAAAGTGCAACGAGGATAGGCTTTGAGCTTCTCCAACACGGACCCAATCATAAGCCTCGAACACATCAAAATCACTCTCCTCTCTCCTCTCCTTTTTGTTAGATGATTCTATATATACATAGAGATCGAGTAGCGGATGTGTTTGAGAACTTTTTGGAAATCGATGGCAGGGACGATGGAGGACACAAAAGAAGCATTTCGAACTGTAAAACTTGTGAGGTCCCCATCAGTTTCCACTTCTCAGATGCTGCTGCATCAGATGCATCCGACAAATGTCACGTTTAGGACTTTGCAAACGTTTCTGACAAAGAGTTACAGGTCTCGGAGGTGCAACATTAACAATTCTGTAGAACGCTCCGTTCTGATCTGACGTAATCTAAGATCAGTGGAAGCAACTGGTGAACGATGGATGGTGTTCGATAAGAAATCAAAATCATGACAATAAGATCTGGAAAGAGGAGGTGATATGAAACATCATTAATGTTTCGTCCTAAAAGTGGATGCCTTTTTCACCTGCGATTGCTTAGAGAAACAGACGTTTGCTTTCGGCCGGCCCCCCTCCGAGCGCCTCATCTTTTACACTAAAGCTGCACCGCTGCTTCTTTTGCCATTGCCACCACCGCATCCAAAGTATGGATCAAAATTGACCCCAGCAAGAGTTCATCCGAGCAGTTCTTGCTGATCGACTCGTCTTGTTAACTCTTTCATCTACCTCCCAACTCTCCTTCGACGTACGTCTCCTGTTCTCATCTCATCAGCGAATACAAATCCCAGATATTGCCTCCACCACCCGAAGGACTTGCTTGTTCTTTCTTGTTTGTTCCATTTCATTCCTTCCTTTCCACAGAGTGGGTCTGTCGATCCAAACCCGTTTAGATCACCGCATGCAGCGTAGAATATGTATATATGGACTTGGATAACATTGTATATACGTATATTATTCCGCATGCAGCGTGACTTCTTCGTTGGATACCGAACATATAACGTGTAATAATGAAACGTATAAATGCAGAGGGAGAAATCATACATCACCAGTGATAAGGTATATTTTGGGCCTAGGCCATGTTACGTCACGCTGCAGCCAAGTCAATGAGAGGAACATCCCTGCGCGCCAAACCAGATTATGTACCAAGGCATTACCCGATATGAACCGTCCCGGAAAGTTCGGGGTGACGTCATACGACGCCATTCCGTACGTCCCGGGACGGCACCGTTCTGCGCGTCCCGGGACGACACCGTTTCGCATGTTCCGAGACGACGACCACACAAAGGTACCACCTCACCTCTCGAGGATCGACCGTCATGTCGAACCCGCATACGACCGACCCTCGTACAATAGTATAAAAGCCCCCGATCGACATCCCGTCAAGGAGAGAAAAAAAA
>LVTN01000323.1:85206-95691 GCA_001649415.1 Musa itinerans
TCCCTTTCTACCCTCCGATCTCCCTATTTTCTACGATCCATCTCTGGCTGTTTCGTCGAGGATCGATCATAGAGTTACACCCAGCGAAGGAGAGAGAGAGAGAGAGAGAGAGAGAGAGAGCTGAAGAAAGGAAGCGAAAAAACCCAGCGCTCCAATAAAAGTCTCTCTCCCCTTCGCCTTCGCTCATTTTTATATTTCTTTTAGAGTTTTAGGTGCTCCTTCGATTTTTTTTCTTCTTTCCGTTGGAGTTCTTTTCTAGCACCGACTCTTGGATACTACTAGCGGGGGGGCATCAAAATTTGGATCCTTCTTGCTAGCAGATCTCAGCTCTGGCCAGAAAACCCTAGGGCGGATTCGGATTTAGGGTTCTTGCTCCCTTTTCCTTGTCTTTGTTGTCGCGATTTCAGATACTAGGGTTTTTATCTATGGCGACGGCGATGGATGGGGAGGGTGGCGGCTTGCAGGACCCGGGCGTCGGTGATGGGTTCGGAGGACAGGATGACGGCGTTGCAGGTGAGATCTTTCTCTTCTTTTTCTTCTGTCTTCGCATTTAGGTCTTTTTCTGGAGCTGCGGATTTGGTTTTGTGGGTTGATTTGGTGGAAGGATTGGATCTTGAGGACGGAGTCGTTCGGTAGGACTGGGTTAAAAGGGATGTGGGAGGCAGCTTCTTCGTTGAGTTTTTTACTGGATCTTTTGCCTCAGGTGACCGGCTTCGGAGTGGGGGATCCATCTTTTATTTTAATGTCAAAATCACGAACTTCTTCTCTTATTCTTATCAAAAAGAGATGCATAAATGATCTTTTTTATCTCCGGATGCTGATTCCTGTTTCGTTTTGTTTTTATGGTATTTGCTTTCTGATCTTGTTGGTGTGATTTTTTGTGGCTTGCACGGTCTCGAATTTAGAATTGAGCAGCTATCGAAATACTGGACACCGCGTCATGAAAACCTGACTTTTTGTATATAGTAAATAAAGTAGGCCAATTGTCTAAATTTAGAATATTTAGTTATGAGTAGGCTCGGGATGTTTCAGGCAAGCTATACGTGAAGCAGTTCTCCTGTACTTTGAAGGATCTGATTGGCTTTCCATTTCGCCATAGCCAATGCGTCTATATACTTTATTCCTGACTCCTACGAGTTGAATATGATGCTAATCTTAGCAGCTACAAAATACTATAGTACTGAATCTGGTCTACTTGAAATGTTTTCTTTTTCATCTTGTGACTTCATCGTTTTATGCTTATTCAACATGCAGATAGAGCTCAGTTTGATGCTTCACAATATGCATTTTTCGGAAATAGTGTCATGGAGGAAGTTGAGTTAGGGGGATTGGAAGGTGACGGTGGTGGTGCCGATCGCAGCTTTGTTGGGATTGATGATGAGGAGTATCAATTTTCTCACCTTGGGGATAGAGTAGAAGTAAGTTTCTTCAACATGAATACTGTATCTTGATATGTTTTATTTATTTTTCCTTGAAAAAATTACTGTTGACATAATACACATCCTAATTATGCTTCCTAGTTTAACTTAATTTGGTTTAGAACAAATTTTTCGGGGTCATCTTTACTATTTTTCAGATACAATGTCTGTTCTATTGTGTCTGGTAGCTTCCCCTTCTATTTACACCATCTTATTTGACTCATTTGACACCAATCTTAGTTCCTCTGTTAATGATGATGTTTTGAGATTGATGTTTCTGATGTTTATGCTTTCAAGCCTACTGCTCTTTCAACAGTATTGAGCTCTATAATTCCATAATAGCTTATCTTTATCATGTGAAGATTGGATACAGCATGCCCAATGTCAACTAAGATTTATTATATATGTCAGTTAGTACCATCACAATTAGCATCACTTTCTTGTTTCTAGTGCTGTTCCCTCTTGACCTTTAATATCTGTGAAGCAACTTTCCATCTTTCCAATCTAGTTATCTGTGGTTAATGTTCTTGCCTTCGGATTTGCACAAATATGCTTGTTACCATATATCACTGGTACAGATGACACTGATATTGTTCATGAGTGTGTCACCTATAGTGTTGGTTCATTTTAGGACATTTTTTGCTCTGGCAATTAGAATAGAAGTGATTTATTGAGGCCATAGTTTTAATGAAAATCTATTGATTTGCAGGAGGAAGATCTTAGTGCCACATCTGATATTTATGAGCTTGCCAGTACCTTTTCCAAGGTTAGTTCTTTCTTTCTTTTTCATATTTTATTCCTTATGTGAATAGATGCTTTTCCAGCAAGATGTTTTGAATTATCCTTCAGGCTCTTTAGTCTCTACGGATTTGTTTGTTATAGTAAAGTCCTGCAGGCCGGTGAACTATTGGGTTTTTTAATGATTGGAAAATTACATGAAGCCCTGAAACTGTGGAGTGACCGCAAGACCTATGCATCATGTTAATCATGTTACTTTTAAGTATCATAATTAAAACATGGGCATCAATTTGTTGATCTGCCTTGATGCGTACGCCTCTCGATCTTAAAATAATTTATTCTCTTTTTAATTTATAACTTTAAATGAGGTCAATTTATGACAACCGATGATTTCTTGACAATAATGACAGTAGCAATAAGCGAAAATAATCTGCTGTCTTGGTGAATTTGATAAAGTTCCAATATGAATCACATGGCCGTCACATTTAAGTTTAAAGCAGGCACTGGCTTCCTGCCAGATAATTGGAAAATGTACTGCTGCATGGATTTATAACGTTATCTTCCAATATTTCACATTCTTGTCAGACATAATAGGATTAGTTATCTGGTATATTATATTGTATCTTCAAAATTTGCATCCATAGCGGTGTTTTGTTATCTTCGTTTTCTCTGTGCTGTTAAATGCTTGGGTATGCATCCATTTCTGATTCGAATGAGCGGTCCATGCTTATGCAACTCTTGGAAAATGAAAATTAATGAACTGAAAATAGTATATTATTGGGCATAGTCTGATGCTTTTAATTTGCCTTAATATTGTTTTAAGCCGGATTTTGTTGGATTTATGACTAATTGAGAACTACTTAAAAATATTTCTCCCCCACAGCAACTTTTTGTAACTTGTTTTTTAAAATTAACACCCTTTGGTCATGCCAAATGAACATAGTTTAATCTAGGCTTTAGAATCAATAATTCCAACTAATGGCTTCTTAGATATTGGTTCACCTAAAAGTTTTAATTTTCTCCACATGTATTGTGGTTCATGAGTATTCCGAATTTGTTGAGGGCAGATCTGCTTGATGTTTAGATCGGATGTGACCTTTACATTTGGTACTCAATCTTATGCCTTACATGAATAAGAATATGTTATTATAATTCCTCTCCAATCAATAGAAGGAGAGGCCGATTTTCTTTTTTCTTTTTCTTTTTTTTGCATGGAATTGTTATGACTGAAATGCCAAACCCTGTGGATGTTTGCTATAACAATCTCTGGTTGTTAAAGGAATCTCAAGCATGTAATCTTTGTAGCTTTATTGATTATCATGCTTGGTTGACACGATCTTATATTATATTTTGGAAAATGTAGGAGTGGCAATGAAGCTTACTAATTGGGCTTTAATGCATAAATCCCACTGACAAAGACACTGGACATCATGCCTTGCCCTTGCCTTTTTTTTGCAGTGTTTCCTTCAATTGATTTCATTGATAACAACCTGCAATCATTATTGAAAAGACAGTAGGAATGTGATCCACAGTGCAGTAACTTGAAAGATTTTGCCATCCAAGGCAGGAAGTAGGAACATGTGTTCAACACAATTTGTAAAATTAATTTTCCTTGCCTTCTTTTTTCTTTAGTTTAAACCGTGAGAACAACCTCTTTGTCTATATGTTTTGCATAGAAGCTGATGCTTTTATGAGCATGAAAGACATATTATTCAAATGAGCAACAGTGCATGTACTGCTGATCCAGTTGTGTTTCCATGGAGGCATCTCATTGTAACTTTTATATTGGTTGGATATGACGAGGTATTGTGATTGTTAGTTAAGGAACCTATGCATTATAGGTAAGCATTCATATATTTGCTCATATATCTTTGTCTTGTAAACATGAATTTGACTGATGTCTATGATTGGTAAATATTGGTCTTGCAAAATTGTCTTGTAACTTCCTTTTTGATCTTGTGTCGAGTACCTTATAGATAGCAGAAGCTAAGGCATGTTTATGTTGTCCATGACTCGTTAATATTGAATTGTTTGATTTGATGTCTAATGAGGAACGTGCATTTTGCTCCAACCATTATTTTTGCAAATGCAACTGTTTAAGAATTAGTAGCCTATAATGATGATACTCCTAAACATTTTTTCGTTTCCAATTTTCAATAGTTAATCACTTTGTTTTCAGAAAATATATTTTATTTCCAATTCTCAATAGGAAATCACTTTGTTTACAGAAAATATGTTCACTGTTCCATATGAACCTAAGTGGTCTAATTGTGCTATCATATAGCTGCAACTGTTTAATCTGGCAAATTATTTGTCAAAAATCTCACATGTGAATGGTTTATGCGGCAACAAAAATATTGCTGATCATACTTTGTTCTTTCCTTCAGTTGAACAAGGGTACTGTTGAACCATGGAGCACTGGCGTAATTGGTGAAAGGGGTTCTTTTTCTAGGGAAAGTGAGTAATGTTATTTTATTATAGTCACTTTTATGGATATTTTTTTCTCTTTCATGCATTTAAAATAAATGTTTTTGTTGGTTGTATTCATTGCAAGGTGGTACACTTTTATTGTTAATTTAATCAGATAGTTTTGATGTTTGAAGGTTATTTCATTTTTCTTTGCAAAAATATTCACGAAGGAGAATTTTAGATATAGTTGTGTGGCATATTTTGTTGGGACATAGAATGTCAAATGTTAAGTTCATTGATGAATTTTAACTAGTTTTAGAATTGATACATAGTTGATCTGTTTGCAGACTACTTCTTAAAGAATAGACAACTCTGTTGATTATGTATGTAAGCTGTCGTCCAAAACTAATTTGGTATGACAATTTTCAAAATTTTGAACAATAGCATAATGGATGTTATACTTGGTACAGTATGACTAGATTCTGTTGTGCTACCTCTTTCCTTCGTGAGAGGTATCGTCCATAGTTGCATCAATTACCATGGAGCTTGCCTGTCTGATTATCTGTCACCTAATTAGTCTTTCTTCTTGTTTTTTAGTTGTATATTATTTCATAAACTACAAATTTGCAAGGGTATCAGCAATGCTTCCATTTCTGATGCCAGTTAACTCTAGCAATGAATATTAATTTTTTGAAGCTAAATGTACATTAATTCACCGAGTTTGTTGCAGAGCATCATAAGTTGTGAATGATGATCATAGTAATTCACATAAACATCCATCATGGATATGCATTAAACTTTGCAAATGATACATTACAAGAAATCTGTTCTTAAGGATAAGATTATTTCAGATTCAAATATTGTTCAGTATTCAAAGAAACGATTACAGCTAGCTCCCCATCCAGCAAAGCTGAAAATGTGAGGTTGGTCATGAAGGAAAACAGAATCCTGCATCCAATTAACCCTATGCATCCTTGCAAAGTTTGTCCAACCAATATATGGACTTCTTATCTTCTTCATAGACACAATTTTACACTATAATCTTTTGAAAAAGCTAGTAAAATAAAATGTCATTGATGACATGGGTGAGCCTAGAATGGGCATTCTTGACTAGTGACCTTAGAAGTTTTGTTGGCATCTTAGATGCAATTGCACAATCCTTCATATTGCTATCAAACAGTAATAGCTGATCTTGTATGGTATTTCTGTATTTCTATTGCTTCTTTCCCATCTTGTCTTGGATATGATCAAGGGTTTATTTTTCACAGTGGTGCACATCAGTGAAACATACTGTAGATGCTGTTTGTACTGCCATGAATAAAATTGGTGTAACTGTGTTTATGCAGAGGCATACCACTGTGTGCTGGTGCTTTGTGCTAGGGTGATATCTATGAGTCATCTCTTGAGATTTAAAATATTAGGTTATTGCATTTAGGTTATAAGACATTAAATTGTTTTTACGTGAGGTCCCCTGCTTTTGGAGATGTTCTGCAATACTTTCCTGGATAGATTTCAGATAGATTTTTGGATCTATCTATTCCCTTGTGTTTTTCTTTCAATATTTTGGGCTTATTTGTGGTCCAATTTTTCATTAATAGTTCTGGAAGATGTCCCTACAGAAATCTAATCAATGTATTGTGAATATCATCTAATTTACATGATTGAATGATCTCTTCTAGTTTATTCAGAGTGATGTTTCCTTTGCCAGTCTTTGCCTTTCTTATGACCGCCTTTTGTTCATATGAAGCTAAATTCTTGATTCACTTTGTATTGTGGTTAAAATTGTTCCATTCTCTTGTTAGGATCTCCATGTGTCAATTTAATCTTTAATGAATTTGATTTTATGTATTATTTGATCCATTTGACAACAAGCCTGGTTAGTTAAACCTCTTTCATGGAGATGTTTTCTTTTTAGGTTCGTCAACTGCAGAATGGACACAAGAACCAGAGTTTTCAAATTGGCAAGATCAGCATATACGAGAAACTGAAAGTGTCCAGGATGGTAAAAGGTGGTGGTCGCATCCACATCCGCAAGCAGGTCAATTTGCAGATTCCAGACCACTATACAGAACATCTTCCTCTCCTCAACAGCAACATCAGTACCAACCTAGCGAACCAATCCATGTACCAAAATCTTCTCATATGTCCTTCCCTTCACACGTTGCAGCCTCACAGTTTCCCACAAATCACACACATCACGGAATCGCCTCTTCTCCTACTTATGGCCTCCCGGTGCCTTGTTCTCCGCCAAATCCCTACCCTTTCTCCCAAATTCGTCCACCAGCAGCACACGGATCACATTATGATGTAAACATGTCTCAGTTTGGCCCACCAGGACTCTCCAGTAATAGCAGGCAACAGAATCATTGGTCAGAACGACCTAGTCTCCTTTCATGGGACAATCCAAATTTGATATCTGATGTGACCCAGCGTCAGAGGCCTCATGTAAACAATCCAATTCCTTCTCAACTGCTGACACAACAGCCGCAACATGGAATTCACCAACTTTTGCCTTCAATTTCACGATTCCCCCACGTGCCACCTCAGCAGTTCCACCCTAGTCATTCCCCACCACAGATGATAAATAGGTTTGAAGCTGTGCTTGGGATGGCTGATTTCAGAGACCAGAGATCGAGACCAATTTACAGAGGGAGACAGAACTTTGGGCTTCCTCAACAGTATTCTGATGTTGGCAACCAGAAGTACAATGGGTGGTTACGTTTCCGTTCAAAATGCATGACAACTGAGGAGCTTGAAAACATTTTAAGAATGCAGCATGTTGCAACTCATAGCAATGACCCCTACGTAGATGATTACTATCACCAAGCTTGCCTAGCAAAGAAATCTGCCGGATTAAGTCTGAAGCACCATTTCTGCCCAAATCTCACCAAGGATTTGTCTTCAAGAGCGCATTCCAAGGATGAGCCACACGCATATCTCCAGGTGGATGCTCTCGGGCGGCTTTCCTTCTCTTCAATTCGTAGACCTCGTCCTCTTCTTGAAGTTGAAACACAATCAGCAGCAGCGGATAACATCCTTGACCAGAAATCTGCTGTAAAACCTCTAGAGGAGGAGCCTATGTTGGCTGCTAGAATCACCATCGAGGATGGCCTCTGCCTTCTACTCAATGTTGATGACATCGATCGCCTATTACAATTCAGCCAGCCACAGGATGGTGGTTCCCAACTTAGGAGGGAAAGAGAAATTCTACTTCAAGAGCTTGCTGCATCACTTCAGCTGGTTGATCCACTTGGCCCTGGTAAATCTGACCACCCCGGGCTGGCACCAAAGGATGATCTTGTGTTTCTTCGCCTAGTCTCTCTGCCAAAGGGCCGGAAGCTTCTTTCGCGGTACCTACAACTTCTTACTCCGAATAGCGAGCTCGTCCGGGTTGTCTGCATGGCTATTTTCCGTCACCTGAGAGTTCTGTTTGGGGTTATGCCATTGGATTCTAGTTCTGCAGAAAGTATAACCAATCTTGCAAAGAATATTTCTTCATGCATACATGGCATGGACATTAGTGCACTCAGTGCTTGTCTAGCTGCTGTGGTATGTTCTTTGGAGCAGCCACCTCTTCGTCCGCTTGGAAATTCTGCTGGTGACGGTGCTTCCATCATTATAAAAGCCGTTCTCGATAGGGCGACACAGCTTTTGACGGACCAAAAAAATGCTGGCAATTACAGCATACCTAGCTGTAACCTGTGGCAGGCATCATTCAATGCCTTTTTCGGGCTTCTCACAAAGTACTGTCTTAGTAAGTATGAAAGTATAATGCAGTCTTTATCCATGCAGTCTGCAAATGCTGCTGTTGCTGGGTCAGAGGTCACCAGAGCTATAAGCAGGGAGATGCCAGTGGAGTTGTTACGAGCTAGTCTTCCTCATACTAATGAGCATCAGCGTAAGCTGTTACTTGATTTTGCTCAGAAAACTATCCCTGCCACCGGGCAGAATGCTCATGGGGGAAGCAACGGGCATTAAACTTCTCAATCACCGCCAGGTCAATGTGTTGCCCGTCACATATACGATGAAGTACCGTTTCATTTGAGATCTCTGCCATTAAGATACTGTTGCCACCTTTGCTCGATCATTCTGGCTTGAGCAGGAAGACAAGTCTGTTGTTGCCTAATGGAAAAAAAAAGAAAAGGAAAAGACCTGAGCAGATTCGCAAGGTCGTAGTTATGCTTATATTGTTTGAATTTGCACTTTTGCTTTTGTATTTGGAAACATGTAGTCCCTGCCTTAAGATATCACGCCAAGATGCAGTGGGAGATTGACTGGAGGTGTTCTTGTGGGGAGCTTATTTTGGTGCTCCGTATTGCAACTCCAGACATCTTATAGGGATAGGAACTGTACAAATTCCGTGGTTCGAAGCCTTTCTTTACGGGCCGGTCTTCCAAGGATCTGGTAGAGCCTGTCTGCAAGATGTAGCATATCATGCCAAGATGCAGTGGGAGATTGACTGGAGGTGTTCTTGTGGGGAGCTTATTTTGGTGCTCCGTATTGCAACTCCAGACATCTTATAGGGATAGGAACTGTACAAATTCCGTGGTTCGAAGCCTTTCTTTACGGGCCGGTCTTCCAAGGATCTGGTAGAGCCTGTCTGCAAGATGTAGCATCGTTTTTATTTTGTTTAATTTCTTGTCATGTTGGTTGGCTGAGGGAAGTTCGTTTTAGCTACGTTGACTGACCTTCAGCAGTTGTTGCTGCTTCTATTATTTTTTTGATGCAACCGCTAGGAGTTCAAATGCTCTTTGGATTTTAATCCTTAAATTGTAATGCGACTACAAGATGTTTTAACATTCTGTGTTATTTACTTTTTATTCGTCTCAAACTGCTTTCTTGTTGGTGTTCCTTACTTTCGTTCCTGACAGCCGTTATATGAATGTAATACTTCGATTTGATTTATAGGGGTGTGATGAATATATTATTATTAAGTTTAATTTAAATATTTTGATAATTGATTTGTCTTGTTGGTGTTCCTTACTTTCGTTCCTGACAGCCGTTATATGAATGTAATACTTCGATTTGATTTATAGGGGTGTGATGAATATATTATTATTAAGTTTAATTTAAATATTTTGATAATTGATTTGAATGAAACGAAGTTGATAGATGGCGGGCAGAGGAAATCGACGAGAGCCGAAGGACAGGGCCACCAGAATCCAACCTGACAGGAAAGAACAGTAGAGCAGGAATTGGAACCAGTGGAGCTCCCCGCCCGCGGCTGTGGACGAGACCACCATGGAAGCCTAGCGCTTGTCCCTTCTGTTAGTTGTTAGTGCAAACAACTTTATGCCGTGGTCTCGGGGTCGTCGCGGCTCGATTGGGGCTCCGAATGATGAGGATCTTGCACGGTGAGTCCTGCGGGGCTGCCCTCAGTGGTCCGTTATGATGGCCCGGTTGGGACGTCTCGTCGGGCGGGAAGCTTTGTCATGGCACCGGGAGAAGCGACCCCGTCCTTGTACCTGCACACAAGTCGGGTCGGTGGCTCGGCCCGACCCCTCCGACGATCAAGTCAGTGGATCTGGAGAGGATCTCAGGTGGAGAAGGGTAGTTTCCTTTTTCTGTCTGTCTTTCTCTCCTCCCCTTTTCTCCTCAGAGGTCGGGGGTATTTATAGGTAAGTTTTGATGTTACCTGATGCGTCGGCCTGCCGGGGCAGGACCGTACCTCTGATGGTGTCTGACATCGCCATTGGTGTTGCGTGGACGACCGAACTGCCATAGGGTATGGGCGAAGCTTCGGTCGACGTCTTTCTCTGCCTCGCTCGGTCGTGTGGGGCCAGGCGATGAGGTCGTCCGGGAACGGTTGACGTTAGCGCGCATCAAATCGGCGTTAATGCTCACTCCCTCGGGCAGTGTGCCGCGGCTGACGTCATGGCGCACCATGTCGCCATTTTTGTCCTTATCATATTCCCCCCCC
>LVTN01000323.1:122461-171494 GCA_001649415.1 Musa itinerans
AGTTGTGTCATGGCAATCCAGGTTGCAAAGGTGTATTGCTCTCTCCACCACAGAAGTAGAATATATTGCTGCTACAAAGGTATGCAAAGAAATGTTATGGATGAAACAATTTTTACAAGAATTAGGGCTGAAACAGAAAAATTATGTGGTGCATTGTGACAGCCAGAGTACCATCCATTTGTGTAAGAACCCAATGTTTCATTCCAAATCAAAGCATATAGATGTCAGATACCACTGGATTCGAAATGTATTTGAAGAGAAGCAATTGCAGCTTTAGAAAATTCATACAAATGACAACGGAGCAGACATATTGACGAAGACCTTACCAAAAGAAAGACAGGAGATATGTCGATAGCTGGTCGACATGACTTTACATTGAGGAGTCATGGGACAACCTCCCTTATGGGCTGAAGGGGGAGGTTGTTGGGCTGATAGCCCATGTTCAACCTAATGTGGGCTTTATCAGCCCACAATCCACACCCCCTCTTAACCTAACTCTAATTTTATTAGGAGGGTGTGAGTGACTATGTTTTAGAGGTAGAAAAAAGCTATAAAATGACAGCAACGAGACATCCTTGCAACAACAAAGATGAGAAGAAAAGGATAGAAAAATAAGAGAAAGAAAGGGAAGAAGATAAGGACAACGCAGAGAGACTGTTCTCAAATATACAGTAGACTCTTACTGTGATTACTTAGGGAGATTTAGATATTGTGGGTAGTGACGTGATCCTTGTATCCCAATTATTCTCTTGTTATTGTTGCTAGGGTTTAGGGTAAGAGATTGAGATTTGTATATTCATTATTCTCATATGGATTATCTCTAGTTTGTCATGTGATTTTTATCCTTCACATTGGAGCGGTTTTTCACGTATATCTTGGTGTTTTATTTAATTCCGCTGTGTGCTTTGTCCTACTAGTATTTATTCATATACAAAGATTATTTCTATTTATATCCCCAACAATATAAACTCCAGAACAGAGGACAAAAAATATCTGAAAAATCTCGCAGGTGCTATTTACAATTTTTGGTCGAAGAGGAACACTCCGAGATAGTTGCAGAAGCAGAGCAAAGCCGGACAGGCTCACGGATACTTAAGGCGGTGATACTATATTCCAAGATCATATGGCAGCACCATCGTATCCATGGAAACGACTAGTGTTTTGCTAGTGTAGTATAATTCTTAGGCTTATGTAAGCACGATGCGACTTCGAATGATGTGCCAAATATGAATGGAATAATACTTGGTGCATAATAGAAGCTTTATACGAAACTGTAGGAACGCGTGATCAACAAATGTAATACCCACTTAATATCTCAAACAAAAGAGTTGTACATTACCGTGGTGTTAGATGACGTTACCGTGGTGTTAGATGACGCTACCGTCGTGATAGATGACGTTACCGTGGTGTTAGATGACGTCAGTGGACGGAACACGAGAAAGAACAGAATCATTTCATCAAAAATACACCCACCTGTTTTATTGGACGCACGAAACAGAGAGATTACAGAGAAAGGGAATCATACAGTTTTAGGCATCACCAACATGCAATCATCTACAACCAAGAAATAAGCAACTAAAGCAGAAGCAAGACGAAGAGGAAGACGAAGTGTGGTCTACAGGGCTCGATTCTCCGTTCGCAGGTATCCAGCAATACGAGTCGCCATGAAAGTTACCCCCCTGGCTGCCGCTGGAGGAAGCAAGTGATGCACAAAGGACGCGGTCAAAAGGATTAGACTCACCTGTGCGACGGCGTAGAAAATGAATTGGAGTGCGAGATCATGGACTTGATGGCCCGGCGACGATGAATTCGACGACTGCAGTATCAGTACGGCCGATGCGAGCAGCAGCATGTTGAAGCCGACGCAGGCCACGAATCTGTTCATGTCGGGGACGGAGAGGGGGGGAGGAGGAGGTGGTGATCGCGAGGTGGGAGTTAGGCCCGCGGATCTTAAATACCGACATCAAACGTGATCGGCGCTCCGGGTCACCAATGGCCGTTGGATGGTTTGCGTTGGGTGACATTCAATGGTGATCCGGTGACGCGCAACGCCACACCACAGTGGCAAGATCCGCTGGTCCGCCTTCGACCCGAGCCGACAAAGGCCAAAAGTTACACTTCTATTCCTCTGAAGTTAGTTATTTACGTCTTCAACCCTTCCAGAATATAAATCGTATAACACTATATATATATATATATATATAGAGTGTGAATCTAAATTAGGACTCTCTTTTTTTCTTTATCATAATAAAAAAAGAGTGAAATTATGGTTGTAGAAACTTTACAGTGGATAATGTTTTTAATACGAGAATGATTAGAATCATATTTAATGTGCATAATTAAATAAAAAATAAATAAAAAATAAAAATAAAAATAAAAATCCCACATTAACTAACCAACGCCTGACTGACTGACACATCCGCCTCTCCTCTTCCCCCATCTCCTCCCACTTTTTCTTTTCTTCTTCTCTCCCTACTCCCCTACTCGCCTACTCCCATCGCCTTCCCTTTTGTTCATCTCTCTCTCTCTCTCTCTCTCTCTCTCTCTCTCTATCTCTCTCTCTTTGGGGCTGCTTCTGTGGGTAAACCGCTGACCCAGTTGTGACCAATTTCGTGGCAACGGCGCGCCAGCGGAAGCGGATGCCTATTTCTCTCGCTCCGCGGGAGGGGTTGTTGTTTGAGATTTGGGGCTTTGGGGCCGGAATCGAGTCCCAGAGCCCGATCGCAGCTTGGGGTCCAGCGATTTTGTCTGTTTGGTGCTCGAGTCGGTGCTAGACTGGGGGATTTTCTTGACCGATTTCGGCCGTCTCAGGTAGATTCTTCAACGACTCTTTGTTTTCTTTGTAGGTTTCAAGATTATGGTCCGCCTATTCATCTTTGGTTTTGGTGTCTTTCTGTGCCTTCACGATGGCATTCACCGGGTGCTTTTCTTGATTCTTGATGCTTAGATTGTCTTAGTTCGTAAAAGTTGATGCCTCGAAGGGGTTCTTTAGCTTTAGGCGTGGAATACGCCCGGGAAATCGTCGATTCACGTATGTTTATGGCGTAGATGCTTGTCGAGGACGAGAAGCTTTTACTGTAGCGAACTGCTTCACGACGTTCTAGACAGGATCAACAACTCGAAATGGAAAAAGAAATTCCTTTTGTTTGGGAGTATCGTCTGGGAACATCTGTAGATTCATGCGTTTCTTTATCATGGTGTGTTCTTTGTTCTCATGCATTTTGTCTGCTTAAGGCAACTTATACGTTGTATTGACTGTTAGCATCCGGTTTTGTGATCCAGAAATGGATTGTCCGTCTGTTCGTTGTGTGTATGGTCAGTTCAACTCATTGCTACATAATTATACTTGTGGATCCGGTGTTTTCAAGATAGCCTCATTCGTTGTCTAATACAGGATGGAGTTCTTCTCTCTGTTTATCTCATTCAAACAGTGAAGTAGAACAAGGATAAAAAAAGAAGAAAAGAATTCTAACCCTCCTCTCTTTGTTCGCTGCCAGAAAAAGATGGACAGAAGACATACTCGAAACAATATCCAATTTCCATTAACCGCTGTGCCTCGTCAAGATAGGTTCTTCTAAGAGAACTTGCTAATACGAGTATACATAATCTGGCTGGACTACAGCAAGGAATGATCCTGTGCTTCACACTCTACTAATCTTGATCCTTGGTTCTTTTTTGCTCATGTTGGCAACCTAACATACAAGCATCACCTGTGCTGTTGTTATTTGTTTACTCTATACGGAATTTTATAAAGTTGGGGCTTCTAGCATATGGTCTGGTTTATGTTCCTTTCATCTTGCTTTACTGATAAACTAGTTGAGATACTTCCTTCCAAGAGAACTTGCTAATAAGCGATATACTGCAACAAGGAACAGTCCCATGCTTCGCTCTTATAATTTTGATCTGTAATTCTATTGTTGTCCTGTTGGCACCCTAAAGTACAAGCATTGCCAAAGTTGTTGTCATAAATTTTCTTGATATGGAATTTTATAAAATTGGGGCTTCTACCATTTCGTTTTGTTTTTGTTTGTTTTTGTCTTACTTGTTGATAGACTAGTTGCATAATGCTTTTGGGACACTAATTTTCTTTTTATTTACTTAACTCTATGCAGGAAATCCTTTTTCATATCAATTTGAGTAGCTTTTGGAAACAATTGAGTTGATCATGTTTGGATATTAGAGCTTCTTTGAGTATATATGTTTTGTTGGGCATTTTGTGGGCGGTGTAGAAGACGATGAACCAGTGCAAAAACATATTAAAGCATCCTCAGTAGAATCTTGTATCTCTTTTATAGTTTATCAATCCTTTGGGAGGCCTAATGGCCAGGCCTTTACCATCCCAAGGGAGAGAAGAGATGATCAGTCCTAAAGGAGTTATTAAGAAGATTGAATTTGTGAGAACTATTACCAAGGCTCTTTATTCTCTTGGTTATGAGAGAACTGGAGCAGTTCTGGAGGAAGAATCAGGAATACCCTTATACTCTTCCATGGTCAATCTCTTTCGGAAGCAAGTTCTTGACGGAAATTGGGATGAAAGTCTGATTACACTGCACAAAATAGGGCTCGATGATGAAAATATTCTGAAGTCTGTGTCCTTTTTGATTTTGGAGCAGAAGTTCTTTGAATATTTGGAAAAGAATAGGATAATGGAAGCATTGGAGACGTTGAGAAGTGAGATCACTCCCCTTAGCATCAACAAAAAGCGGGTGCATGAATTTTCCAGTTGTATTGTATCTCCCTCACAGCGTATCTTGCTAGGGTTTGCCAATGTAGGAACAGAGACTTTGAAGCCACGAATGAAGCTTCTAGAGGAATTACAGAAGATGCTTCCTCCGTCGATCATGGTACCTGAGAGGAGATTGGAGCACTTGGTTGAACAAGCACTTGGTGTCCAAAGAGAAGCTTGCTATTTTCACAACTCTCATGAAAGCTGTCTTTCATTGTACACCGATCATCAGTGTGGAAAGGACCAGTTACCTTCTCATACAACACAGGTTGGAATTTATCATTGTATCATCTTAAACTCTGACACATATGCATGACAATCTCTTTTGTCCTCTTGTTTTCCTTGAACATCGGCTAAAATGCCATTTAACACAGCTATGCTTTAGTTTGTTTAAAACCTTTTGAGAAAGTTGCATTTACATTCACATACTAAAATTTTACCGAGGACGGACCTTGATACAAAAGTAATATTGTTCCTTTGTGATTTGGAAGACCAGGGTTTGAGTTACGAAAATATTCTTTTTAAATATTAAAGGTATACATACATTAACCCTTCCCAGATCTCATATTGGCGAAAGCCTCGTACATTAGGTATGCCCTATATACTAAAAATTTTACTGGACAACCTATACACTCACATTGAACGACAAAGAATTTCTTGAAGCATTTCTAGTAATGTTTTTTTCATAAATGTTTTTATTAAGTGGGTGATACTAGTTCTGTTGTTCTGCTGAACAACTGTTGCTCATTCTTGGCAGGTACTGCAAGAACACCATGATGAAGTATGGTTTTTACAGTTCTCGAACCAAGGGAAGTATTTAGCATCATCGTCAAATGATAAATCTGCAATTATATGGGAGGTAATTTTGTCTTGCAGTTTGATGCCTTTGGTTTATCTCCTCCATTTTAGCAATGCTTGTTAGTCGTTAAACACAATTGTAAATCTTTTGGATTGATGTGCTTAGTCGTAAAATGCATTACAGATTTCTTCTTGATGTGTCTTCTAATTATTGAATAATGAATGGATATAACCTTTTGCATGCAATTGGTTGATCTTTTGTTTTAAGACATGCTGATATGTATTTAAGTGGGAATAATATGATTGAATGTAATGGATGAAGCTTTTACTTAATAAATATCAGAGGTTTCAAATGCTCCATGCTTTATGTCTCTGAGTTGATTGCACTTGTAACCCTTATTCTCTTTGAGTAAGAAAAATGATGCAAAATAATTTATCCTCAAGATGGTTTCAGCATCATGATTGTTATCATTTGTTTCATATCATGTCTTACTCGGTAGAGCATCTTTTAGTAAATTTGTAAGAAAAATTAGGATTGTTTTCAGCTGTTTTGGGGAACCTGAGACTGTCACATATAAAAATTGAGGCATCTAGAATATCTTTATTTACACATTATAATCTATTTCTTAGTTGTCCTTATGGAAAGTCTATAACAAAATTTGAGCATATTGTTTATTATGACTTCCATTAGAAAGAAAAAAAATGATTGGAATTAACTCTTATCGAGCACCTTAGTTCTTGAGAGAAGTTAGTCTCAAATGAAGATGTTTGAGAAAAAAAGAGCTAGGGAAGAGGAAAGAAGGGATAAGAAGAGAGAGAGAGAGAGAGGAACTAAAAGAAACCAATTCATAATTCTTAATCTGAATTAATGCCTTTAGGGTTTACAGTAACCTTTATCTATACCTAAACAAACTGAGACTAAACAGACATGATGGAAACTTAATCCCGCATCTACACAAAATCTTCCTATTACAAAGCTCTATAACCCTCAAATATGATCCTAACTAGGAAAATAATTATAACCTCTGTTACACATGTAGTGGAGTTTTAGGACACTAATTTGATACAAATTAGGACTCTAGAAACTTCCAAGGTTGCTTCAGAAACAAGGATGAAATTACAATTCTATTTCTAGTCCAAGTAGCTTTATGGCTTCTTTCCTAATCCAAGTAGGATTAAAACTTGTCTTTTACATTCTGATCCTGACTTGTGTCTTAATGTGGATTCAGTCGCTATGATCATTTGTGGACTTAGTCTAGATGCCAAGATCCAGTAGTATGGGGTCCAGTAAAAATCAAGGTTGATCTGTTTAGGCTTTTAGGCCATTGGCTCTGTAAGATCGCTAGGGGATCTTTTGGGCTGAAAGAGAGGTCTGTAACATGATTGTACACTAGTGATCCACTAATGTTTAAAAATTAGTTTCAAGCAATAGTTTCATGCTTGATTGATGTTATGCAACTGTGCTCGATGTGATAAAGATAGCTTTCATCTGTTCGATGGGCTAAGAATAATTTCCGTCTTGCTATTGTTGAGATTAAATTTGTTTTGCTGAACTGCATGTCATATTACATTAGGTTCATGAAGATGGAGAACTGACACTGAAGCACAAGCTGATTGGTCATAAGAAATCTGTCCTAATGGTTGCGTGGAGCCCTGATGACAGCCAGCTTCTAACTTGTGGAATGGAAGAAGCTGTGAGGCGCTGGGATGCTCATTCTGGTGAATGCCTCTATGTCTATGGAAAAACTGGTCTTGGTCTGGTCTCTTGTGGTTGGCTCTTGCACGGAAAACAAATCTTTTCTGGAGTTACGGATAAGACTATTTGCTTTTGGGATTTAGGTGGCAAAGAACTGGACTGTTGGAAAGGGCAGAGAACAAGTAAAACCTCTGATGTTGCCATCACAAAAGATGGTAGACAAATTATAAGCATGTGCCAAGAAACTGTCATTTTGTTGCTCGATAAGGAAACAAAGATTCAGACACTGATAGAAGAGGAACAAACGATTACTTCATTTTCACTATCAGAGGATGACAATTTTTTGCTTGTAAATCTGATAAACCAGGAGATTCATTTGTGGAACATAAGGAATGATCCGAAACTAGTTACCACATATAAAGGTCATAAACGCAGTCGATTTCTTATAAGATCTTGTTTTGGAGGACTTGAGCAGGCTTTCATTGCCAGCGGAAGTGAAGATTCACAGGTGTGCAATTCTCACTAAGATACATTCATGTTTGCTGTCATGAAAATATATCCGTTTTTCATTTTGAACAAGTAGATGTGAATGTCAATGGAGTTACTTCTCAAAAACATATTTCCTGCTATTAGCATATGAAATTGCTTAATGGCTTAAGAATCTTTATTACTGGTTTTCAGTTTACTCATTTGGATGTTAGTACACAATTATTTATAATTTTGAAGTAGTTTTTCATTATGTGATTGCACCGCATGAGAGTATAGGAAATCATAACCTGCAGTCATTGACATTGGGCAACCGGTTTTTGTACTGCTATTATCAATGTGACAGCCAGGGGAGGATCTGAAATCAAGGGGTTTTGTTAATTGTATTGTGCACAGTGCAGTCAAACAGAACTGCAGTTGTCTTGATGCAGCAAGGAATAAAGTGTCTGGTCAATGACAAGCATGATTTTTATATCTTTTAGACAACCCTTTTTATATTTGCAGAATTTTCAGATACAAACATCTATGATCAGATAATAGAAGAATGTAGAGGTTATATTGATAAAAGCTGTTTAGGTTGCATTCAGCTGACAAGGCATGTGGTCAATCAGCTCATGCCACATTGGCTGAGAAATATTTTTGATCTGCTTGCCTATCTATCATATTAGACCATGCAAATCGTATGAGACTTCAAAATGATGTCATTGCTTTGAGACTATTTTATTGCACGTTTTGTCTTATAGTCAAAAGCTTTGTGATATTTCAAATTCATCTCGACTACCGATTAATTTTTTTTGTAAACAAACTCCTGTTTTAGTTGGACTCGTCATGAGAACAATACAAGTAATAATTTCTGCCGTTTGTCATCTTTCTTCGTCATCTTTCTTCTTTCTATGCTTCTCTGATCCATATCCTCTTTATGAAGTTAGTTGTTTTTCAACTAAATCTATGGAATCAGATATGCAAGAACAATAATGAACCAAATCTATTTATTTAAGAAATACGGCTAGTCAAATTGTGAATTTTCTTTTCTTCTTTTATGCTTGCAGATTGTCAAGTAACTTCATTATGAGCTTAGGAAAATTTGCTTGAAATTATCAGACTGACATATACAGCAACTCTCTGTTTGTCATAATAAATAACCAACATATGAATCCAAAGATGTTATCGTTGTTTTGTTTCAAAAACGATTATATTGTTGTCGTCTTGCATAGATAGCTCCGGTGACATTGGGATAATTTTATTATCAGGTTTATATATGGCATCGAAGCACAGGAGATCTCCTCGAAGCTCTTCCGGGACATTCTGGCACTGTCAACTGTGTTAGCTGGAACCCATCAAATCCTCACATGCTTGCATCTGCCGGCGACGATCACACAATCCGTATCTGGGGATTAAGCAAGGTTAATCGGAAGCGCAAGGAGACCTACGGCAATGGCACCATTCACCTTTGCAACGGAAGCAGTAAATGAGTAAAAGAAACAGTCTGATTACTTGAATTCGTTGACCATGTAAATTCTTTTGGCTCCTCGACTCGCCGGGTCGGTCGGTATCAGCAATATGCGCCTCTAATGGGACCGGTTGCTATTTCCTCCTGATATGAATTGTAGTCACTCCTCTTTCAGGTCGTACAAACCAAACAGCTACTTTTTTTTTGGGTTGAATCAGTATAAAAGTTTCAGGCGCGGACTTTTGCTTGGGTGGATACCTTTTGTTGGCAATGTGCTGATTGCTGAGGTTATTGAACTCCGAGCAGATTCCAGTGGTTTTGTATATGATCATTTTCTTCACTCGTAAAGAGAGACGTGGGACTACTTGTGATGGAAGTGAGTCTGGCAAAAAGGGGGCTTCGCACCCGTCGACGGCTTCATGTCGTCGTGGGATTGCATTCTTTTGACCGACCACCGGCTTCATGTCATCATCATTGACACACAGTGTTGTTTTCAAGGATGATTGATTCATTCGCATGTTCACGGACAGTGGGTCCCACCATTTAGCATTGGCTGTTGCACATCGGCCAGGATAAGCTTATGGGAGCTTTTGACAACGCACTCGCTTGCTCATCGGTCTCTGCCGGGTTGAATTCCCGATGGCACGACTCGATCGATCGATCGATCTCACCAAATACCAATTTCTTCCGGTGTGTTGTTTTGGCACGACTTGATATATAACGAACGAACTGATTGCAATCCCAGTTTGATTCAATCGAAACAATTTTCTAGATATTTTGTGTTTTGTGTTATTGTATAATATATATATAAATAAATATCAATTGCATCAGAAGCTTACTATTCACAAGTCTTTTTTTTTTACAAATCAATATGCCAACGCCACTCGTCGTCACCTACGCAGTTAGACACGTCCGTCCGACCCCTCTCCCTCAACGCCGTCCTCCGCCTCCTCCTCCGAGGAAAACATGGTATTTACGTACATTTGTAAATACCATGTACGTAAATACATGGTATTTATATAATTATAATTATAGAATAGCAAAAAAAAAAAAAAGCACATCCATGAAGAGCAGAAACAGAGATTAAAAACATACTCCAAATGTTAGACATCTCGAAACCATTAACTTAAGCAAATACGCGAATACAAAGCAAAGCACCGCGTTTACTTGGAAACAAATCGATCACGCTCTGTCACAATCGCCTACTTAGATCTCTGTCTCATCTTTCGTCGCTTCCTCTTGAGCCTCCTCATGCGCTTCTTCTTCCACTGCGATGACCAAATATATCAGCTACGAGGACAACATATAATAATAGCAAGAATAGAACAGAGGATATAACACACGATGGATTACATCAGAAGAAAAAAATAATTAATCGTTATGTTGATCAACAAAGAAGCAAACAAGAAAACACAACAATGTGATTCTTCGCTAAGAATCAACCAAACATATGGAAAAAGATTGGCAATCGATGAACAGCAGAATAGAACAGAGGATATATAACACACGACTGTAAAATTAAACTGATTCATAGGCAAATGAACCCAATGGATTACATCAGAAGAAAAAAAATAATTATTTGTTATGTTGATCAACAAAGAAGCAAACAAAAATACACAACAATGTGATACTTCACCAAGAATCGGACGGACCAAACAATTTCGATACATCTTACCTTTGTCGCTTCTCACGATCACCCAAGAACGAAACATATGGAAAAAGATTGGCAATCGATGAACACCGACGACTCCATACAATCGGATGCCCTCTTTCAAGAAAATTTCAATACATCTTGCCTTTGTTGCCTCTTACAACCACCCAAGAAGGGAACAACATGGCAAAAGATCAGATGCCCTTTTTCAAGGCATCTGATTTCAAGATTCGGGGCTTACCCTCAGATTTCAAGGCACGTCGCAATTCAATCTAGCTACGGATTAGGGCAACGAAGGTTACGAGCATTCTACACGATCCATCGCAAATGAATAGGTCATCCGACCAAACAAATGCTAACGAGAACGCCTCCCAAAATAGGCGGAGAAACAATTTTTGCAAAGAACATCTTCTAAAAAAGATCATGTCTAAAAACAAAACCATCAGCAAATTTATCGAGCTCGTCCGCCTCTGCGAGCGAAAACAACACCCCTCCATGGAGACACGAAAAATGATTCGGACCCCTAAACCGGCACCGGCGTAATCCAAAAGAAAAGAACCATGAAAAAGATACAGATCTCCAAATCAGGTCGCGGCTTCACCTTTGCTCTCATGCTTTCCGCCGCGGTCGCTCTCTCGTTCTCCGGTGCTGCGGCTACGAGTTCGGCGGTTGTGTTCTTGGATTTATAGGGCTAGGGTTCGGAAAACAAATGTAGCGTCGAGCCCCGACGGCACATTCGTAATAAAAAGCAATAATCGCGCAATGATTTGTTCAATGGGCCGAATCGGTGGGCTTAAAGCCCAGCCCACAAAGCCTCACCAAAGCATACCTTACCCCTATGGTTTATAAGGGGAAACAATAATATTCCTTCTTTTCTTTTTTTAATTTTATGTTTAGTTTCTGACTAATAAAATCTTAAAAAAGAAACCTATTTATTGGTAAAGCTTTACTTTGCAATTACAATTACATAATTTTCAAGAAAATAAGAAAAAGGACAATATCAAGATTAACATTAATTGCTCCGAGAGAGAGAGAGAGAGAGAGAGAGAGAGAGAGAGAGAGAGAGAGAAATCAAGAACTTTGACAATAACAATTTTCTTGAAGAGGAAGAAAGAAAGAAAAAATTGCACGACAATTAATTAAACCACCAGTGAAATGTGATTTCCTGTGCTATAGATAAAAATATCGTTCTTTGAAAAAAAAAATTAGTGGAACTCCTTTTTTTTCAATCCTTTTCTTCATAGTCATGAAAAACTATTTTGTTGGAATTCTTATGAAAAAGTTGTACTAATTACAAAGAAAGAAACAAAAAAGTGTTCATAAATAAAATATAATATTAATGATCATGCAAAGTCTTCGAGACTTAGTTTGGGAGCTAGATGATCTTGTATGTTGGGTAGTTTCTTAACTATACTCCCGGGCTACATCGATGATCCTATACAACAGACTTATGTCGGGGATATCTCGGCTCGATCACTACGATACTTAAGTCAGGAAAGCACGAGGGAGAAAGACAAATAGTATTAGTAATGAATTAAGAGAGTAAAGAATCTCTTTTGTTTATTTGCCCCGATTCGATCAGGAGCATAACTTTTATACCTAGGTATTAGGTGGAGTGGAAGAGCCTTTGTCGAGGCTCCCTTTACCCGATATAATGAAAATATTTAATACGAGCAGCTTGTCGGCTCATGCTCCTAGAGGCAACATATGAGGGCTATTGCGATGAAGCTTCCGATCGAACTTACTTGCTTCTTCAGGTTAGATAAAGCGTGATCCCCTTATTGTTTGTCCAAAATAGAAGGCTAATGAAAATAGATCATGCCGTCGTCTATTAACGTGGAGTTAGATTTATTTTTCCAACTACATGATCAAGAAGGAGTGGTTTATTTGAGCTTACTTTGAGAAGTCAAGGAAGATGATGTGACCTCACATAGGTGGCTCCAAGCCATCATTTAGGTGTCACTTACGTGACAGTGACAGGGAAGCCAATCAATTATAAAAATAAGATAATAGAAATTTCATTCTTTGATAGAATCACTTGGACGAGAATAAATTTTCTAGAGAGATAAATATTGAACGTCAAGAACAACTATCAATCAAACGACAAGTGGAACAAGATTTATTGTGTTATGGATAAAACAATATTTATTTGATGAAATGAATTAGTCCAAGTAATTTCTTATGTTACCGAATAATTTCACAAAATATATTGAAAATTTATTATTACTCTAAATCCTTATGCATAATTTAAAGAATAACAACAACAACAACAACAACAACAACAACAACAACAACAATACTTAGGAACAACAACAACAACAATAATACTTAGGAAGACAACGGTGATACCAAGAACTAAAAAGTGTTTGTGAATCTAATTCAAATTAAATAATAAAAATGAATTAATCAATACACAAAAGTTCTTGAAAGGATACCTTCCCCGATGAGCCTCAATGTAGAATACAAAGCTTGTAACATTAAACTAAACTTGTCAATCAGGTTTTTAGATTTGGCATGGCCAAGCAACTCTTGTCACCAAGGATTTATGGGATCAAACGCCGAGGAGCCTCAATGTAGAATACAAAGTGATGAGGGTAATAATGGCGATGAGACTCGGGCTGACGTCAGCTGCCCCAGAGGACGCCTCGGTTGACCTGACAGCGCCTGGTCAAACAGATCGGAACGTCGCCCGAGGCACATTAACGACCTGCTCGGGCCCGATCGTTCACGCCACGCCAACATCGCTGTCAGATGCCACCAGGAGTACGATCCTATTCCCTGCAGAACAGGCACATCAGACACAATAAGTCACTCTATAAAAACCCCACTCCTAGGGGAGATAGGGAGGAGGATCTCTTGACTCTATCTGACTTGATCGTCGGAGGGGTCGGGCTGAGCTCCGACCCGACCTGTGTGAAGGTACGAAAACGGAGCTACTCCCCTCCCTAACACCGAGGAGAGGGACCCTTCCATTCGGGACGCCTCGACGAGCTCCGATGTGATCCGATCCGCCCGGTCGCCCACATCAGCAACCCCGAGAGACCTTGAGTAAGATCCCCGCCATTCGGATTCGAACCTAGTCGTGTCGGCCCCGAGGCCACGGCATACAGTTGTTTACACAAACACAAAGCTTGTAACATTAAACTAAACTTGTCGATTATGTTTATTAGCAGTAATATTTAGGTTATAGAATTGACTTATATATATATATATATATATATATATATATATTTATATACCAGAATTGTTGCTACATTAAATTCTTATGCATGATTAAAAAATATATATATACATACACTTATTTGCAGATTAAAAATAAAAATATTTTCCTAATTTTAAAATCATAAAATGAAAAGACCCAATTGATTAATGCCAATGAGTGATGAATGAGGCATTTGTGGGAGCCTCGGTTTGAAAAGACAAGACGACAATCCACTATTGCAATCATCATCGTCTTCATCACTGGCATTGTCCTTCCTTCTCTCTCTCTCTCCACTAATCCTATATTCTTGAGGCTGAACGAACCATCGTCAATTACATTTTCTAGGATGATTGGCTCTCCAGAAAGATGAATACCATCCAAATCATAACGAAGATTTGCTATAAAGTTGCGAATCTCTCGCATAATTTGTTACCATCCATCCAAATCACAATCATAATTTTCTATACGAGTCGACAAATCCTACGGTGTTTACTTGCAATGAACACTCTCTCTCTCTCTCGTCACAAACATTCTCTACACCCCAATATCGGTGTTAGGAGATGCACTTGTTTCATCTCTCAAGGCTGGCTTTTCTACTTTCCAATTCACGATCGGAGTTATCAGTCACGATTTCCGACTACTTCCCGAGGTCTGAGCCTCTGGCTATCGGTCCAAAGCTTGAAGGAAGACAACAAGAATCAGGTCAACATCATGCCAAACTATCATGATATTTGTAGACACCACTCATTACTTTGGTGACCAAAGATGCCTCCTCCTTTACTTCCTCCCAGGATGAAGCAATTCGTTTGTACTGAGAGTCAACGATAGGCGACGGAGTCACAAGACCGGAAGGCCACCCTGCGATGCCAAGTTTTAAGCACTTTTTTGGCTCCATCAAACTCTGCAGCAGATCCAGATACTGCCACCGGTTTCCTCCTTGTCATCGCTTCCAAGATTCCAAGCCACCCTCTAAACGACGATAGCCAACAGCTTAAGCTTTCAGATAAAAGCCTTTATTACAGTGTAACTTTGCAGACAGACTCCATGCAGAAGCCTTCTCTCTCTCTCTTTCTCTCTGCTGCTGTTGAGATGGTGCGATCTAAACTTTGATGCATTACAGCTTCGGCTATCCATCGACTGTTGTTCCACGGAAAAGGACTATCTATCTGCTTAGATGATTGGCTCTGCTGAAATGATGGCAAACATCACGATGTAAAGTTGCACTGAGGTCATTTGGCAGTGCTCGAGGTGCGCTGCGACATGGGCCATATCATCAACTCAAAACCAGTCCCCACCCCACGCACCACGAGTTGCTCGAGGTAGGGGAACTCCAGTATGGAGTGCCGGTCGTTCCTCTGGTGCACCTCATTCTCTTCTTTGCCAGTGGAGCTCAAACTCCAGCAAAAATCTTGAACAAAACTCACATGCATCAGTTAGAGAGAAATCATAGAGCATGAAATGTCACTGGATGACTGATGCTGTGGAGTCCAGATCCATCCTGAATAGAGGCAAGCACGAGTGCTGTGCACTCGGGCATCGAAGTCGGACTGTGGAGTCCAGATTCATCCTACCACTGCTGCGTGGCATTCGCTTCCCATGATCCCACAGTGGCAACGACTGCCATGGGGAGAGAGAGAGAGGCCACGGTCCCGAGGACGAACGCTTGTATCAACAAAGATCATCACAAAGTACAGCCAAGAATCACATGGTTCTCCTCACTCCACCAGTTCTTTTGCCCCCCCCGCTTGGAAACGAACGATAAATAAAAGGGCAGGACAGCTAAGGAACTGGCTGCTCTTCACTCGCTAGCGGCCAAAACAAACATGACGATCGGAAGAGAAATCAATAAAGAAATGTTTGGAGCAGCGATGATGTAATGGAGATTAGAATCTTTGCCTCCTCATCCAACAGCACCGCAAGGCAGAAAAGGACGAAGCCGGACCAGGAGAACACCTGCCGTCGGATCCCGTTACATCACGAGGAGCCCCGCGACGACCTCCTGCTCCGGCCCAGGTGGCCGAACTCCGACACGGAGTGCTACCAGTGAGGACAAAGGCGAGAGAACCAAGTGAACGAGGAAGCGAGTATTCGTGAACGATGGATGGCGGCAAAGCTGCCGCGTCTCTCTGTCTCCGTAACACTTCCATGGAAAATAATAATAATAATAATAATAATAATACATTTGCGTGAACGGGAGGAATATTTATGGCTAATTATTGAAGGTCGCAAGAAAGAGAGAGAGAGAGAGAGCGCGCGCGCAGCACATGGGCACAACTGGACGGACGTCCGGGACCACCGGCTAACGTGCGCACCAGATCCGGCCCGAGGGCCGGTTACGCGCAGTTTAGCGGGGCGGGCCACGCGGCTGACGGCGAACTTTTGGTACGGGCGTGACCGCGTGCGGCTAACGTGCGCGCCGAATCTCCTCGCCGGGAGCCTGGCGCTAACCGACGCTGCTCGAGGGCGCACGCTAGCATGGTCAAACGCATCGTATGATGCGAGACAGCGACAGGTTTAAGATAACGCAGCGTTGGGGTCATTAAGGAATAGGCAAAAAGAAAAAACAAATACCAATAAAAATGAGGATTAGAACAAAAAAGAAATAATACCATTATTTACAGGTGACAAGGCAAGCAAATAAAACAACATCAGATGATTTTGGATTAGAAATGACTGTTAATGGAGTTATTATTCGTTTACTGCTGGTTCTCGAGAATTATTTTAGGGGAAGGCTGTCGGTCTTGCCCGAGACGCCGCTGTCGCCGGGCCGACCGCGTCAAATCGGCCCGGTTCGAGGCCGAGCCGCCCCGGTCCTTCTTCTGATGCGGCGTGAATAGATCGGCGAGCCCGAAGACGGAGACCGGTTTGCCCGAACCACGGAGGGAGCAGACGGGGACGACGTTGAGGACCGGCGCGACCCGAACGTTGGCCGAGTAAGACCGCTCCACCCCCCGGGGCCGTGGCCTCGGCCCCCCGGTGAAGCTACCGGGGCTGCTCGAGCTCCGCTCCAGGCCCTGGAAGACGATCTTCCCCGACGAGCTCATCCGCGGGCTCTCCACCGACACCCCTCGCGACGGGGTTGGCGCAGCCGACTCAGCGGCCCGCCGGGTCGGACCCGCCCTTGCTCTCGACGACGCCGGCACCGGTGGGCTTGGCCGGAAGAGGCGGACCCGGGGCGGGACGTGGCTGGGCTTGTCGGAGTCGATCGAGAGCCTGGCGAGGTCCTCGTGATCGGGACCCAAGGAGGAGGAGGATGATGACGACGAGGACGAGGACTGCGAGAGGCGGGAAGCTGTCGCCGCGGACTCATGTTCCGAGTCGCGGAGTAGGGGGAGGCTCAGCGACGCATCCAAGGAAGCGAGCTTGGGGTACCGGTGGAGCAGATGCTTGAGAGACGACCTAGGGTTTGTGTTCTTGGAAGTGGCGGTGACCGTAGCGGCGGGGGCGGCGACTCGTACAGCAGGTTTCGCTCCCCGGGCCCTCTTGAGGCCGAGCAGCTCGCGCCAACGAGCAGTGCATCTGGGCGCGCGGGGGGAGAACGCGTAGGGGTCGACACCGGCGATCTCCGCCTTCCGTCGCGTCTCCGGGGCCTCCGGCAAGCCGATCTCAGCGGTACAGGTGGGTTCCGCCTCCGCCGCCGGCTTCGGCGGCGCCAGCTGCAGGGGCACCAGTTTACCGCCGGAAAAGAGCTCGTCGGCGGGGAGCATGGCCACGGGTTCGTCGTGGAGGCAGAACTCGAAGTCCTCCGCGGAGTCGTCGTGGTGACCCTCCGGCCGGGCCACGGGGGGAATGTCGGCGGCGTCGTGGCTGAAGGAGATCCGAGGGCTGAGCCATGGGAAGGCCTCCGGCGGCGGCGAGAGAGCAACGCTGTTGACCATGGCGGACGCCATGAATAAGAGAGAGAAGGAGAAGCCGACGGAGGAGGAGAAGACGAGAAAAGAGATCGGCTTAGATCAAGAAGCGGATGAGTGTGTTGTCACTGACGATGGCTTCGTGTTATATATATATATATACTTTTACTTCCTGGCAATTTCTTTTTGTTCCTATTTAGTTATCATCACCAAATCGCTGATGAGCGCGTCAAATAAATACTCCCCCTCAGAACGGCACTTCTAATGTCCCCCAGTTCCCCACCCAGGCTGTGGTGGGAGTCAGGAAATGGCCGGAGGGTGGGTCCGACGACTGTAGCCAGGCGAGTAATGATTAACGGATGGTACAGACGCTGCCGCTGGCTTCAAGTGGCCACGACCGTTTTAATGGTCCAGCAGTACAGCATGGTCGGAGGACCGTAGCGGAGGCCCGAAAACAAGTCGCATGGCCCGGTGGTGATGGTGGCGGTGGTGAAACGACGAGTCCCGACCGGCTGTTTTGCCTACTTCGATTAAAGGACATGTCCTCCGTGGTACTGTAGCTTCCATTGCCTTCCCCGCCCTCGATAGCCATCAGAAAGACTAGTGTCTTTCCACTGATCTAACGGCAGCGAAGGAGCCGTCTTTGGACGGGGGGATAAGCTGCCAGGAAAACGGCGCTTCGCCGCTCGAACGGTGAGCTTTCGGCGGTAGGGAGAGGGAGAGGGGGGGGTGTTGGACTTGTTAATCATTCGGGGGACTTTCCACGTCGAGATGCGCGTCGCCACCATCTCTCGGTGTCAGGGAAGCCTCTCCCGCCCGCGCGTGGCACCCCGTCGTCGACGCACGAAGGCTACTCTTCCCCAGCGACACCGTCCTCACCCACCAGCGACCGGCGGTGGGTCCCTTAGTGTACGGAGCTTGCGGGTAGCAGGTTCTGACGGCCCCCCTCGGTGCGCATCGGCGCCATCGCCACGAGAAAGTTTGACCGCCTCCCATCGAGACACTCGCCACCGCCCTCCCACGTTGATTTTAAATCACCGGGGTGTTTATCCACTTCGATCCTTTAAATCCCGACCGTCCATTTGTTAGCCAACGTGATCCGATGGCCATCACCTGTAGATTCTCAGCGAGCTAAGTGGGCCAAGTTGGGCCGGAAGACAATCGCAGAAGGGCCCATCATAACAAACTCTTACGACAGTGGATCCAACCACGGATACGGACGAATCTAAAAGGTGTTGGTGTGAGAAATTCTACCCAATTTGAGAAATTGGATTGAGACGAACATAATATCTTTCGACAGGTAGTAGTGGTTACCGAACGAGAAAGAGGAAAAAGGGAAGGCATCTAAGCATCGTAATCTATATTCAACCGTGTCCTTATCACAGAATCTACGGGTTGGAAGAACCCAAGCTAGGAAAAGTGATCAGACAGGAGGAGCGTTCCGTGGCTTTTTAGTCCATCATATCCCACAAGAGGGCGCATGTGAATGAATCGTTTGGGATTCTGATGGTGCTGTTTGGGAGAACAAAAAGAGTACCCCCCCCCAACATGATTAGCCAGCCTTGCTAGAGAACAAAAAGAGTAACCCCCCCCCAACATGATTAGCCAGCCTAGATTTCTGCGACAATGGATTCACAAGGTGAAACATTAACGGAGACCACAGCAAGTTCAAGAAATAACCACATCTTCATGTGTTCAATCTTTATTTTCTCGAATCTATAAATTAGTCTGAAACTATCTTCTGTACAAATAGCCTGTGTTGTTAGCAATTATTCACATACATCAGGCACTCCATGGGCAATAATGGCCTGGAGCCAAAAATACAAACTCTGAAAACAGTATCTGGCTGCAGCGGCAAGTCTGACCGGTGCAAGAATTCACCATATTCTTTATGGAGATCAGAAAGAATTAACCAAATGGAAAACTCTATAGAATTCGATCAGTCTAACTTCAACCCAAAGGAACAGTGGCTCTGAATGGCATGTCTCATCTAGAAGACCGCAGCAGAGGTTCAAGCAGTTGCATCGCCATCTAACGGAAATGCAAAAGCTCATCTTGCTTGCTTTTATACTCTATTTATGTACATTTTCCAGGATCTCATCTAATAGGGCTCCGTACGCACTTCTCCATGTGCTGCTTCCTGACTCGCTGCACAAAATTTTCTGCATCACCCGTAACTCTTCAAAGCTTGCCTTCTTGAAGAGCCCTCTTGCTATGTTCTTAACCTCTTCGACAGTATTGTCATATGTTGCATCCGCTTCTGTCTCATTTAAATCCACTCCAAATAAAATTCTCTTGTCCTGATGGCAACCACTACTGCCGACATGAATGTCTAAACTAGTAGGAACTTCTGCAGGCTTATCTTTCACATCTGTCCTCTCAGAAACATATGATGAACCGAACTTGGACTCCCAGTACTCCGAACACTGATGGTAAGGATCAAGAGCTTCAACAACCTGCTGGCAGTTCTAATTAGTGAAGTGTCTCATACAATGTAGTTAACAGTTTTTATGACGAAAATAGTAGCTTAAAATTAAACAAGGGTCTCAAGGGAGTAAGACTTACATGAACGATTGATGGGGATAAGAACCCAAACATTGCAAGCCCATCCATGGATTCTATGGTTTGCAGTTCAGGAAGGCCGTTCTTCCCAAGATTTTGCTGTCTAACAATCTCTTGGTTTAGTCTTTCTCGAACCATTTCCCAACACTGTAAAGGAGAAGCGCTAGTGAAGGATATCCCTGGGTTGTTCTCCACAATCACCTAAACAAAATGGCAAGCATACAATAAACCTAGATTAGTATGATCTATGTACATCAGAATTAGACAGCTCAAAGATGCTTGTTAGACAGACTGAAAAGGAAAAGAAAAATATATATGAATGCCAAAAAAAATATTTTCTTTAAAATATATGGCATCTTGAAAGAGCATTTGGGAGAAAGAAAAAAAATTGTAGTAGTTTATAATGAAGCATGGCCTCGTTGCCAAGAAATTTTTTTTTTTTGTTGTTCTTGTATATTGTCATGGTACTATCTGCATCTGATCATGTAAAGTTGCATGGCTAGTGTCTTTTTGTATTTACATATATACCAACAGAATTTGCATCTAACAATTTTTTTACCATCATAAGTAAATTTAATGGTGATAGCTCCAGCAATAACGTTTGGATAAAGAGCTTTTTCCATAGGTTAAGCCTACAGGGAAAGTGACTTGAACAATATTCAGGTAATGCAAATAAAGAGGTGAACTTTGATAATAGCATATCAGCAAAGGGAAGGTTGATACAAATCCTAGGCTTCCAACCTTAAACGAAGGTCCCAAACGTCCAGCATCTAGAACTTCCGAGACATAGTTACATAATTTTGTCGGATCGAGCACATTGTAAAATCTGACACGGCTTTTGAATCCTGTAAGATCAATAGGTCAAATTCGTTAATATATTATGAAATAGCAAAAAAGAAAGTTTGTATAATTGAACAAATTGAAATATACCATTTGGGAAGATGGCTTCTCTACTACACCATTGCTTTCCATGCTTCAACTTTCCTAAATTAAGAGGCTCAACACAATATTTTGGCATTAGATAAGTCTTTTCAAATTTACCAATGCCTTGATTAAATGCACTCGAATGGTTTGAATTATCCTTCATAGACTGACTTTGTTGATTGTCTGAAGGCATGGATGAACTATAGAGATCATGCTGTAGGTCAACTCCAAAAAGTTCAGGACTAAGTTTACGGAAGCATTCAGTATCGCTTGAACACGATGTCTTATTTAAAAACCTTTCAGAAGAAAAACGGGAAGAACTCAAGTCAGCAGGACTCGAGGACTTTGAGAACCCACAATCAGAACCCATTCTTATTTTCTTTTTTTTTCTCACAGTACCATGCTCCATTTTCTTCCTGGCCTTGCCATATCCATTTACACCAGCGACTCTACGATTTGAGGAACACTCCAGTCGAGATAAATCAGGGTTCCAATTCTGCACTTCCTTAACAGCACATACCACTGCTTCGGTATATTCAACACAACAATCTTCAGTTTTGACCACAGAATCCATGGTTGGTTGTCCTATGTTCAGATCTGGACAAAACTGATGCCCTTCATCCTCATTCCTGCTGAATGGGAAGGTGTTAGCTTTTCCTGATGATGACCCCTGACATCCAATAACATTATGCAGCACAGTATATGATTTCACATCTGAAGGTACTGCATCAGATTTTGTATTTACACAATTCCCTTCTTCGTCATTTGAAATGACAATTTCTGCAGTATGAGCATATCCAGCTGCAAATGGCTCGTTGATATTATGAATTCTTCTTGGTTCTTGAAAAAGATTGAAGGTTTTATCCTCTATATGTTCAAGACAAAGAGCTTTAGATACTTGGTCATCACTATACTGATTGTGGACTCTAGTATCAGCATCCATAGCAACTGCTTCAATCAGTGGTCTCTCATGTTCAGAGATGCCTTTATCCAAGGAATCTTTTGATTCTTCCAATAATTTCAACTGCATAGGTAACACCAATCCAAAGTCCTCTAATCTGTGGCGTTTCACTGCACCCAAATCCCCTTCCAGAGCCACCACGAGGGCATTTAGTTCGTCCAAGTTATATCGAACCAGTAAAAACTTTTTACTAGGGTCACAGGAGCATACACGTTTCGCATGGGATAGACATCCATAGCGATGTGGGGAGCATTCACAACCAGCAGCAGACAGGTGCAGGTCATAAGAGCACAAAAAGCATTCTCTTTCGGTTGATAAATCAAAATCCTTGTCCATCTTTCTCACATTTGAAATACTAGAAACACTCTCCATTCTTTTATTCTCCATAATGACTCTTGCCTGTAACAGTAATAAATAGCAAGGATGAAACAGATTTTTTTTTTTGGCAAAGGGTAAATTATGAAGATGGTTCGATCCCAGAACCTTGATGTCAATAATCAAGGTTTTTGGCTTCGCTTACATCTTCATGAAAAAGAAACTTATTGCTAGATAAGAATGACTTAAATAGAAAGATATATTACCTTAAGGGCCTTAGTTAGAACTCCATCCTTCCCACAAAATTTTTGCCACTTAAGTAATCTTGGATTGCTACTCTGAAGAAAATACAGCTCCAGCTGCTCTTTAACAGCTTCCCTTGCAACCCCTACCAGTAACTTATCATGGGACAAGGATGTTTTCCGGTGTTGTTCACTATACAACTCAGTAGCACAAAGACCACATGGAAGCCAGTCAACTGGAGCAACATTTACTGCCTCAGCACAATTGAATCCGCAGTTGAAACCAGAATGGTATGCTCTTGGAAAAGTAAGAACAAATTCTCCAGGGTTCTGAACAGCACGGTATACAGGGATTCCTTCAGATTTTAGGACAGAGGGGGACAACTGCGTAACCTGCTTAAGTTGGATCATAAATTAAACTCCCAAAACAGTCATGTATTTATACAGTAAAAATCATATAAATACATAGACTCCAATTTGAGTGACAAAAATTATTACTATAAAAGACACTCCAGAAATTATGTTTGTTCAAGTATTCAAAGACAAAAGACATGCTCGACCCACTTTGTAGCACAATGCCAGAGTATGAGTATCAGTATGGTAAAGGCTTCTCTTACTTCTTGTGTGTGTGCGCGTGCTTGTGGGCAAGACATTTGAAGGAACAACTACTCAAAATCATCACTTAAAATAAATCATAGTATGCCAAAATGATGCTTTTGATTCAACTAGTTTTATTATGGGCATCTCATATCTTGATGCATGAATATATATAAAGAACTCGATAAATTGTTATTCATAACATTATGATCTCAAGCCCAAAATATTTTCTTAGATACCAAAGGACTGGTGACCAAGAAAAGGACAAGCATAAGAAAACAACAACCAAAAATTCAAAATCCAAATCAGATCTAGAAACCAATATTTGAATGGTCAACATAAAAAACAAGACTTGGAGAAAGTAACAAGATGAGCTTATAATGCACATTGACATATTTTTGCCAGTTTCATCAGTAACCACATATTCAAAGACCACGCTAAGGAGAGAGAACTAAAAGAGGAAGCCTAGCTTAAAACGTCTACCACCATTGTGAATTCTGGTGAGAATCAAACATGTAGAGTCTTCCCCCCGTGTTGAGAGGCTATTTCAATAATTAGAACCAATGAGATGAAGATATATACTATCAGCTAAGTAAAGAAATATATAAGATGCAATCTAGTATAAAAATTAAATGAATGTAATTTACATTGGGAAAAAAAATTACGAATGAACTCTGAGACCCAAATCAAGCAGTCAAGAAGAAGATACAAAACATACTAATAAAAGATCTCATGACATGATGAGGGTGTGCATCACGATCTAAGCCATAACTTACAGGATGATGAATACATGTATTTCTAACCCAAGCATTGTTGAAGATCTAAAACGAAAAATCGGTAAAACTTGCCAATTCATGCAGCAGATTCGGTTGCTCTTCAAACAAATCAGGAAGATGTTTTCTCATGGCATCCTCCAGCTTCACAGCATCACTGCCTGGAACCCCGTACCATACTTTGGAATCACCAAAGTGCATGTAGTTTAAAGAATAAAGATGGTGGTCTTCCACATGCTACCTTGACACATTGCCAAAAGAGATTAATGATCATTAAACAAAATATGCTAATTACAAAGAATATTGGCAAAAGAAAAGAAGCTAGTACACACATAGTAATTATATATAGAAGACTATATAGATCTATGCAGGATGAAAGGGATAATATATCAAAAATATGATAGATGTCATTCCCAACTATCTAGGGTCATCTACTTTGATTTTTCTACCATTCAGCTGTATTAAGAGCAATATCACTTAGAAAAGAAGCATAATAAAACAAGAAGTGTCATCACAGTTCATTTCGTGGATTAACTATCATCCATTTTTGCACGACCAAAACTTTTGTTTTTCATTGGTGGAAAAACTTAATAAAAGCAATTCAATCAATAAAGTAGTGAGAATTTTATAGCAAATGATGGATGGAAGGCAGAAAGAACTTTAAAAATCAACCATAGACTTACCCAACAAAATGAGGAAAAGCACATTCCCACATATAACCAAGGTACTAACACCCCTGAGATATCCTCCTTTTCAAATGAAAGAACCGAACAAGGAAGCCGTGGTAGATTATTTAAGTTCCAGCCTGAAAGAACACAAGGATCCAATGAAATCTTATTTTCTGCAGATGCTTTAGGAAACCCACTACCAAATGTTGCAGTATCGAGATCAGCACCATAAAGGACCTGTATTTCAATAAGAACATGGAATGAATTATCAGTTATTATTGTGACAAATCAAAATAAAGATAAAGAAGCTAATACCTCAATCTCATCAGTTGGATCCTCAACTATCCGCCAATATTCTCCTTCAATATCCACCACTGAGGGCTCCAACCTCTTCTCACGGTTGTCATCTTGGAAATCTATACTTTCAGTAGCACCTTTAACTCCAAAATACCTTCTTTTGTACTCATCAGCATATTTTTTAAATGTCTCAAGTGTATAGTCTGATCCAGATTGAAAACCAAACTTCTCATCCGTGTCTGAGCCAGGACAGTCATTGGTTTCAGAAGCAGCAGAGGCATTTCTCCTACGAGTCATCCCAAATCTCAAGCGCTTTCGCCTTCTTCTTTTATGACAACGATTTCTAGACTTTTTTCTCATTGGCTCTCTGTTTTGAAGCTTGTCAACTTCTTGTATTCGAGTGCTAAATTTAGCACACCGCCAGAAGTTCTCTTTTTTTAGAGGACAAGGTGGTGACCAAGAGGAAGGTGGAATAATACGACATATACCATATTTTTCTGCTTTCTCTCTAATGCTAGCAATGTAACCAAGTGTATCTACAAATTCCTGAGAAGACAAATTATTTGATAAGCAAAAGATACATAAAGCAACAGCATTTATCTAAACAGCTCCTAGTAGTAAGTTTTAACAAGCACCTCCTCTGTTGGATAAAACACAGGAGCTTCGTCAATAACAGGTCTGCGTGCATCTTTGGAAAGCCATCTAAAAGGTTCCTGCTTTTAAAACATTTGCAATTAGTAGGAGGCTACCCTGCGAAAGAAAGTATCAAAATCATAATTCTCAAGTATTTTACCGTTTCACAATTGTACTTGTTTGCACTTCTGGACACATCACTCTTTTGCCGGGATCGTTTCAAAGGTTGATCCTATAAGAAAACCACAGCTAGACATCACCATGGTTATTTTTTTAATCAATGCCTTTTAGAAAATAAATAGTAAATTGAAGGGCAATAGAGGTCTATTCATGCACAGAGTAAGATAAATCTGTGTGTCTTATGAAAAAAAAAAAATGTTATAAAATCATGTGTTTACTAGTGTAGAACATCATCGACTTATGGAGCAAGTCCACTGCCAAATCTACTTCTAGCAACAGCTTGGCCCATAATGCAGTACTTAGGACAAACAATCTCATTTGTAACAATGATATTAAATGAAGTACAAACCAAGACAGTTACATAAAAATTGCACATAGGTTTTGGTTTTGATTTTATAATGTACAGCCTCAAAGCTTGTGCTGAGGATGCATAAGCTTAACACAGTGAGAAAATGTCGGATGAAGATGTGGATAATTTAGTGACAAACCTTGACAGACTGTTTGCAATCTGATTCCTCTCCAGAGCTAATATCAAATGTACCATAGTAAATCCCACTTCGGTGCCGGAGTGACCGTTCAACCTTCAATCCCTTGCAACCACAAGTGTCACTGTTCAGCTCAATGGTGTCACCTAAATTTGTCACAGGAATGTCTGCAGCCTCCCAGGAGTCAATAGGCTTATCATCTGACATTGTTTCTCGTCTCGGTAGATGTATAGCCCTTGGAATCCCCAAGTACCTGAAAAAAGCCAGCAATAATTAATGAACGGATGCAGGATACGTTTTGCTTGAAAAATGCATGCAAAACTTCTAAAGTGGAAAAAAAAAAAACACTTTAATCCCACAAGGAATCGGGGTGCCCAAGGTGGAGGTTTTTATAGGTTATATGTTGCTCTAAGGCATTTCTTACACAATAAACTAACATATATGTCAACATTGAAATAAGGTTAATCCATTCACAGTACTTGAGCTTTCTCACATAACACACAAAGTGCTTAACAGGTTTTATATCAAAATCTCTCAAGTCCCTCTACCGAAATAAATCTTTTTGCATATGGAAGAATGTCTAGAAGCTATCGACAACGAATATAATCCATGTTTACAGGATAACATGATTGCTTGAGTATATGTGTATGCATCAAACGCTCCACCCTTGTATCAACTTGGTGAACCGCATTAATATTATTTTAAATGTTTGATATCACAAGGTATGCATCTAACACTAAGTATTTGAGATAAGAGATTTCGTGCTATCATTACAAATATGGCCTAAATAGAAAAAGAAAAGAAAACCCTAACCCCCAATGCAACTGCTAACAATCTGAACTAGCTATCTCCCACCTCTTCCTATACGAGACATCACAAACCCTAGGACCGATCTGCAGAAAGAGCATACCAATCACTGTTGGAACGCCCCACAAAAAGAACTGTTTGAATAAACTGCAGACCCAATTGCCAAACAGGTCAACTCCAATCAGAACCAAACAACAATCGACCAAAGATCCACAGACCAGGTGATGCATCTCGGAGCAAGCAATCAAGACCTCCCCCCCCCCGGCAGAAGAATCACGCACGTAACCAATAGAATTACACACCCAAACGAGCAAAGATGCCCAAATCAGAACCAATAACACATGACGCATTGCATCACAACAAACTGTCGATAACGGGAACTTCGAATACCTCCTTGATGACAGAAGACGAGAGAAACAACAACAACAACACACCCGCAAAGAGATTCCTCGAAGACAGCAACCCGTTGGTGCTTTCGGCCTCTATCTGCGGTCCGATGTGCTCAATATATAGCTTTTCTTTGCCTCCCTAACATGAATAAGAATTGGAAACGAAGTAGGAAAAGGAGGTCAACTGCAACGCAAATTCTCCGACCCTTTCCTATTACGAAGATCTAACGAAAGCCGTTCATCTCCTTTTTCTTTTTAATCTCATCCGTTCGTGTTTTAAACATAAATAAATATTAACATTTGGAAGTTGAATTGACGGTTTTGCATCATAACAAGACCACATTCTAACCGAAACCCGAACCCGACCGGGAAAGATGTAAAGACATAATTACCCTCGACGAGTTCAACCCGCTCTCGATTAGTCAAGCGGGCTTGACGAGAATTAGGCCCGATATCAAATGGAGGTGGATGTGACACGTATCGATGACGCTGACCGGTTCAACCTCTTGGATGCTGACAGGTCAAACCTTGGCCAGTCATCAAAGAAGTCAATCGAGAGAAGCAACTCTTACAGCCAATGGTTGATCGGAAAGGAGGGCAATAACTATAATCGGTGAAGCAATTTTTCTTGTTATTGCTTCACATGGATTAGGAAATAAAACAAAGATCATATTTATTGAATTCAAACTTAAAGCATAATATAATAATATTATGTGCACATTTTAAATGAATAATAACAAAATCATAAAGTAACAACAATAGATATTATATATTGATTCTAAAATTTTAATTTTTTTAAGAAACCTTTGAGATAACTTAGAAAGGCCTTTTTTTTAAGACTTTCTATTGATTTTAGCCTTATTTTTTTATTTTTTCTCAATTTAAGGTGAAATAAAAATCATTTTAAGCCAAAAAAGACAAATTTGAACATATTAAATAATTTTTTAAATATTTTAATAATTTTTTTGAATACCTTAGTTATGTTAGGATGCACTAAGAAGGAGGCTGGGGTGAATTAATGCTTTCTGGTTTTCTCTATTTATTTCTTATTTTAAATATTTGTTTATTCTGAACCATACATGGGTTCTTCCTCATTCATGTCCAAGTGACAGAGTAATCAACTGTTTTGAATCTAAAAAGGGAAATTCAACAACAAATCTTCTTAACGAGACAAGTGTAATTACTTCTTTCTGTTTTCTCTCTTTATCTGATTGATAATTTCTTCTCCCGAGTGATTACAACTTTTGGTTCTTGAAATTACAAAAGTAGCAAACTCCAACAGTTACAAAAAGCAGCTGTTCAAATTACCAGAATATTCTTCTTGAAATTATAATATAATGCATTGCTGCTGTCTTTTTTTATTGGGTTTTACAAATTATTCGAGGAATAAGGAAAAACTCGACGATATGAGATATCCAAGAGTCTTCTCCGTGTCAGGATGACTGAGGGGACATCGGTTCAAAACTATGTCCTAAAGATATGATTGAGTGGATAGAGAAACTCATAAGTCTAGGGATGGCCCTAAAGGATGACCTGTGTGGACCTTGTGCTTCAGTCCCTACCATATTCCTTTTTTCAATCATAATGAATTTTAATATGAACAAACTTAAGGTGACTCTCCATGAGCTCCTCAATCTGTTGAGGGAAGCAGATAGCACAATTAAGGAAGAGAAGCCAATTCTCTATACTGATGAGACCAGAAAGAAAACGAAAACAGAAAAGTCCCTTAAGAAAGGCAAGGGCAGATCAAGTAAAGCAAAGGTTGCTAAGAAAGAAAGACCGAACAAAGGACAAAGGTCGGTACTTCCATTGCGACAAAGATGGACACTAGAATAGGAACTGCAAAAAGTACTTTGCAGAGAGAGCGAAATAGAAGTTTAGAGAAGCTTCAAATACATTCATGATTAGTCTTATGATTGAATAGATAGAGAAACTCATAAGTAGTCTAGGGATGGCCCTAGAGGATGACCTGTGTGTGGACCTTGTGCTTCAATCCCTACCATATTCCTTTTTTCAATCATAATGAATTTTAATATGAATAAACTTAAGGTAACTCTCCATGAGCACATCAATCTGTTGAGGGAGGCCGAGAGCACAATTAAAAAAGAGAAGTCAATTCTCTATACTAGTGAGACCAGAAAGAAAACGAAATCAGAAAAGTTCCTTAAGAAGGACAAGGGCAGATCAAGTAAAGCAAAGGTTGCTAAGAAAGAAAGATCCAACAAAGGACAAAGGTCGGTACTTCCATTGCGGAGAGAGCGAAACAGAAGCTTAAAGAAGCTTCAAATACATTCATGATTAGTCTTCATTTGTCACAATCTTATGCTAATATATAGGTATTGGATACCGTTAGTGCTTATCACATATGTAATTCATTGTAAGCTCTGGCAAAGCCTAGGAGATTGGCAAGAGGCGAGATGGACCACAAGATAGGCAATGGAGCAAGAGTTATTGTTGTTGCTGTCGGCGAGGTCACTTTGCATCTGCTTGGTGGAGCTATTATTGCATTGGATGAATGCTATTTTGTTCATTCTATTATCAAAAATATTATTTCCATTTCATGTTTGACAGTTAATGATTATAAATTAGTTTTTGAGAACAATAGTTGTTTAATATTATTAGATGATAAGATCATCACTAAAGGGACATCACATAATGTTTTGCTTATGCTAAACTCTGCTCCACATATCATGAATGCAAGTAAGTCTAAGAGGAAATGAGATGAGGTGAACAATGCATACCTATGACATTGTAGGCTAGGTTATATCCATGAGGGGATGGAGCAAGAGTTATTGTTGTTGTTGTCGGCAAGGTCACTTTGCATCTGCTTGGTGGAGTTATTATTGCATTGAATGAATACTATTTTGTTCCTTCTATTATCAAAAATATTATTTCCATTTCATGATAGTTAATGATTATAAATTAGTTTTTGAGAACAATAGTTGTTCAATATTATTAGATGATAAGATCATCACTAAAGGGACATCACATAATGTTTTGCTTATGCTAAACTCTACTCCACATATCATGAATGGAAGTGAGTCTAAGAGGAAACGAGATAAGGTGAACAATGCATACTTGTGGCATTGTCGACTTACATCTACTCCCAATTTCTCTTCCCTCGAGGTCACCAATTTTTACTACTAATCCTCTTTTCAATGGGTGAAAATCAACTATCTTTGTTATAACTCTTTCTCTTTTTCATGGGCTTAGATGAGAATATTTACACATCTTTTTTACAAGAAAACCTCGTACCTTTCTTAGAATGTCCTTTAAACTTAGAGAGAAAGAGATTCAACATTTTTAAAGAGAGTTTACACACTTCAAATCATAAGGTTTTCTTACTTCAAATCATGAGTAGGGTGTTTATAGATCCCAAATGACTTCAAAAACAGAACAAAAAAATTTAAATTCTCATGTTTTTGGGGTACATGAGTCTAAGAGGAAACGAAATGAGGTGAACAATGCATACATGTGGCATTATCGACTTACATCTACTCCCGATTCCTCTTCCCTCGATGTCATTGATTTTTACTACTAATCCTCTTTTCAATGGGTGAAAATCAACTATCTTTGTTATAACTCTTTCTCTTTTTCATGGGCTTAGATGAGAATATTTACACATCTTTTTTACAAGAAAACCTCGTACCTTTCTTAGAATGTCCTTTAAACTTAGAGAGAAAGAGATTCAACATTTTTAAAGAGAGTTTACACACTTCAAATCATAAGGTTTTCTTACTTCAAATCATGAGTAGGGTGTTTATAGATCCCAAATGACTTCAAAAACAGAACAAAAAAATTTAAATTCTCATGTTTTTGGGGTACTAGCACTGCTACCATCTGCATCGGACAGTACTACCATCGTATAGAGCTTGGGCTCTAGTCATACCATTCCCTACCTGTGTGGTACTACCGCTTGATAGCCTAAGAACCTGAGCTCTGACGATATCATCGCCTGCTCGAGTGGTATTACTGCTTAGCTTAACTCTAGGTCACTGAATTGGTATTTCAATTGGTTCAATTCAATCCTAGTTTAATACTTTTTTCTTACTTCAAATCATGAGTAGGGTGTTTATAGGTCCCAAATGACTTCAAAAATAAAACAAAAAATTTAAATTCTCATGTTTTTGGGGTACTAGCAGTGCTACCATCTGCGTCGGACAGTACTACCATCGTATAGAGCTTGGACTCTAGTCGTACCATTCCCTACCTGTGTGGTACTACCGCCTGATAGCCTGAGAACCTGAGCTCTGACGATATCATCGTCTGCTCGAGTGGTATTACCGCCCAGCTCAACTCTAGGTCACTGAATTGATATTTCAATTGGTTCAATTCAATCCTAGTTTAGGCTAATGGACTTCTGGACTCGACTTATGGAAGGATAAGATTTAACTAAATTTAGTTACTATATTATAAAAGATCTTATTATTAATAGTCTTTGATTGATTTTGAAGATTAGAAATGACCTTTTGTTGAATGAGATTAAGACATCCCCACGTCTATTATAAAGTAATTGCTTGTTAAGATGAATTGTAAATATATTCAAAAGTCTATAGGTTTTTATGGTGAGACATCTCGGATATGGAACTGGCATTATAATGGATCAAATTAAATATAGATGGTGCTTTTGATCTCTCTTTTATAATGAAATATATTTTTTTTGACAAGGTATAAACCAAATGAAGAGATAGATAGCTAGTCAAATGAGACACTTAGGAATCGAGGAGGCATCATACATTCAAATAAAGAAAGTGTTTCCAATCTTGAGATCTAAGGTGAGAATCTTTCCCTTGTAAAGATCCTAATAAAAAATATATCAACAATATATTCGTTTTTTTTGACAAGTTATAAACCAAATGAGGAGATGGATAGCTAGTCAAATGAGACACTTGCAATCGAGGAGGCATCATACATTCAAATAAAGAAAGTGTTTCCAATCTTGAGATCTAAGGTGAGAATCTTTCCCTTGTAAAGATCCTAATAAAAAATATATCAACAATATATTCGATTATATAAGATACTTACGATCAAGGAGGGTTTCATATATGCAAATAAGAAGTGTGGTGACCTAATTGACCTTTATTTTTCATGTTTATTTTGAACTATGAAGAGTTTCATTTTTCAGCTAGTAGGGTTAATATTCATTTTAGCCTTTGTGATTCTGTTCATCTTGTCGATGAAGAGGAAGCGACAAAAGTCGTAACGATGGACGAAGGCGGAAAGACAGAGGTAGGAGAGGCCGGAGACGGAAATGAGGGAGAGTTGGACTATTACATCATAGATGCAATTGATGAGGGTGTAGGAGAGGATGAAGTGGAAGGTAGTGGGGATGAAGATGCCTAGGAGGAGGAAGAGGGACCAAAAGACCATTATATGCATAGTATCAGATTGGTCGATGTACATTCACTTGAGACAAGATCGGAAACTCTTGAACTTGTCGTTAGCGTCAGAGAGGGTACATGTGTACGATGACTTACTAGGCAATAATGACTCGATGCTAAAGCTGGTAGTCGCTTTCACGATGATGCCTCATTTTGTCATTGATAATAGTCTTAGTTTTTTTTTAAATTAAAATATATATGTTATTATATTAATAATTTATTGAGAGTCAGCATGTCACATAAGCAGACTCTAACGTTGATTAATTCAGACATGACGGAAGAGACTTATATATTATATTTTTTAAAATATAAGGAGTATTTTAAATACGAATAAATCATAATGACTTAAGTGATCCATGATCAAAATCACATAAGTTAAAATGAATCTTAATTTTTTTTAAACTTAAATTATATATGTCATTATATTAATAATTTATTATGAGTTAGCATCTCATATAAACAGACTTTAACATCTACATCTATTAACTTACGAAAATTATTTATATACTATAATTTTTAAAAATATAAAAATTATTTTAGATTTAAATAAATCGATCAAAATTGCATGAACTAAAATCAACGTTTAACCCTTCTTAATGCATCCCATTGATACTCGCATTTTACTCGATGATAAGACAGGTAATGCAATAGATCAAATGGATCACTCTTAACACCAAATAATTGCTCTTAACACCAAATGGATCACTCGGCGAGGACTGAATCGGACCAAATCGATCAAGATTTAGGATCTGATGATAACTTTGGCAGGATCATGGAGGCACAAAAGTTTAATAAGAACCACTAAACTTTTCTTGGGATAATATTTTATCACCTAATTAAGGCATTCAACGAAGGATTTCAAAAACATTTTGGTGGATTTCCGTGACTTCATATCTCATCTTCTTCGCTGTGCTTTCCATTTGACACGAATTTTATGGTTCCCTAAGTGTACAGAACCATGGATTCCGATTTGATCACCTTCGCTTTGCCTCATCGGTAATTGCCGTCTCATTCATTTTTTCCTTCGAATCAGGAGGAGGAGGAGGAGGAGTTGGACTGCGACGCATGCAATGCCCAGTCGTTTCCTTCTCCTGCGAAGAAGAGGATGGGAAGCGGTCGGAGCGCAGGTCCGTGGGACAGCCGGAAACAACCACTAAACGATAGGCATGCAGAAGGCCTGGGCGTGTGGCCCCACCTCCACCTACCATGAAGAAGACCGCCCTTCCTCAACTGCACCATCATCTTCGTTGGAAAGGCCACACCGGTGCTGCCCTGTCTGTGCACTGCGAGTAGTAAAGGCACGCACCATGGAGGATCGGAATTTTCCTATTCACCCCTCCAAAGTCGTCGTATTCACAACAACGACCGATCTCGGTCACAGCTGCTGACGTCGTCTCTCTGTCAAGCTGTCGCCTGTGTGGTCGGAGACAACAGATCCGTAGCTCCACAGCTTCAGGTGGTCAAAAAACGACAGTGGATTTACCTACCCGAAAGGGTAAAAAGTGGGAGAGGCGGAAACGTAGCCGCTTCCCCTGACCCCGTGATTACCGCCCTCCCCCCAGTGTTGCCACCCACCCCGTCTCGCCTTATCCACAACGAGAGGCTGCCAGCCACCCCTGCCGTCCTCCTCTTCGTTTCTCTACGCTTCGCCGCCTCTGACAGTGGAGGGTGCATGGGCAAAATTAAGGGGTACGTTTATCGCACAAACTCCAACAGAACAGCGAGTATACGATGGGACCCGCACTTATGTGTGGGTACGTGCGCGAGTGAGGCGTGTACGCGCGTACGGAGCTCAGGTATCCGTGTACAGAGTGGAAATTAACAAGCCAGCTTGCATCGCTGACGCACGCACGGGATGCTATTACGCATGCACTGGCATAACGGTTCCTATGCGACAGCCATATCTGCCGTCCGTTCATCCCTCGCTCGCAGTGATGAAAAGTTAAAATTACAGAGAACCAACGCGAAATACAATATTTAAAGAAACGCCACTCGATCGAGAGAGAGAGAGCGGAAACGAGAAGAGAGGGGACGACGACAGCGGCGGTGGTTCCGATCGTTTCTTCGCCTCTTTTTTCCTATTCTATATCGCCCGCGGCTCTCCCTCTCGGATGCCGCCTTCCGCCGCCTGAGGGGGCCGATACCCGTGCCTCCGGCGCCCCGATCTGTGTCTCCGGCGGCTTCTCCCGCCCGGGGAACCGTCAGATCCCGGCGTCGCCCGACCTTGATCCCCCACCAAGTTCGCTTCTCGCCGAGGTTAGGCGGCCGTCTCCCGTTTCGACTTCGTTTCTCGCTCTACGTAGACGAGCTCTCGGAGATTCTAATGGAATGCGGTCTCCGATGGCAGGTTTTCTTCAAATGCCGAGGGTCATACACGAATCGGGAGGCCTGGTGGTTATCTCTGCTGCTTTAGATCGGAGCGTATAGCTCTTTGTGTTGGGAAGTCGGGATCAGCAGATGGAGAATGCGTTTGATACCGTCTGATCTTCTAGTCCTTACCCAAAAACCGGAATCTTTGCTGCTGATGTCGTTGCAAGGTGAAATCATCATCTCTTCGTTGAAGGACTAGTATGTTTTCTTCTTGTCTTGTTTTCTCTTTGACGCCATGAAAGTTTGAAGTCTTGTTCTGGAATTTTACATGTAACAAGTCGATGAAATAGTTTCTTGAGGAAACGTGTGAGATTTGGGGTTCTTCACGTTTCCCTAGAGCGGACTTTCTTGGGGATTATTATACCTTGATAAATTAGTTTGGTATGCATGTTTCCTCCCTAATTTCTGAATACCCACCATCATTGTGTTTATGATACCTATTTCACTGTCACACTGTAGTGTAGCTGACCGACTCGTACACTATTTGTCTGATGTATTGCTTATAATAGTGCATTTTTATTTCGAGTTGACGTTTTAAAATATTTGACAAATAGGAAAATGTGGGGTTCAGGTAGAATGCTAATGTCATGCTAAAAGTTCAAAAATACTTTTGAAATTCAAACCAGAAGATTGATTGCATGAGTTCATGCAACCGCTGCTAGATGTCAAATATGAATGATGATACCAGTACAATTGTCCATACAGTGTACAAGTTAATTGAATCTACAGAGCAATAATGATGGGGAATTGCCCAATAATACCTGACAAGCTTACCCAATGTTACCTCGACTTGATTGCTATTTGATGCATGTAACTTTTGATGTTGCATTTCCTGTTAATGCATGAGCATCATCTTTATAATAAATAATTAGGACTGAGGATTCTCGTGAATCAAGTAAATGAAATGGTTTTAGCAGCTCACAACTTATTCCTTTTCCTCCCATTTGCAGAAGTGAATGGCCATTTGTATGATATCTGCTGCTTTTGAGCTGTCCACTTGAGAAAGGGGTGCAGGATTGAAGCCAGGAATGATGGTTGGCTCTACAGGATGCGTGCTGTCACAACTTTTTAGATCTTTTGATCGGGACCACTGTTCTTTTCAGAGGTATCTGTGGACTTATCTGCTGCTGGTGAAAAATGGAAGCTTGTTTGAAGTGGCTAATGAAGTTATTTTTGACAAAGATTTGAATTTACTAAACTTAGACCTTACAGATCTTACAAGGAGAAGACCTGTGTATAAGAGACAGCCTGCAAGTAATTACAGTGTTCAGAAATCAGATGGCTGTCTCCTCCCTGGACTCGTTGATGATGTTGCACTAGTTTGCCTAGCTTTGTCATGTAGGTCTGACTACCCTTCACTTGCTTCTGTAAACAAGAGGTTCAACTGGCTGATTCGTAGTGGATATCTTTACAAATTAAGGAGACAACTTGGTGTAAGGGAGCACTGGGTTTATCTGGCGTGTAGTTTGATGCCTTGGGAAGCATTTGATCCCGTTCGGCAGAGATGGATGAGGTTACCAAGGATGCCATGTGATGAATGTTTTTCTTATGCAGACAAGGAGTCTCTTGCTGTAGGGACCCAGCTTCTTGTTTTTGGCCGGGAATTAACTGGTTTTGCTATTTGGATGTACAACTTAGTGACAGGTGATTGGTCTAGGTGTCCAATGATGAGTCTACCTCGTTGTCTTTTTGGGTCAAGTAGCTCAGGGGAAATTGCTATCGTTGCCGGTGGAAGTGATATGGCTGGCCATGTATTGAAATGCGCTGAGTTGTTTGACTCAGAATCTGGTACTTGGGAGGCCTTACCGGATATGAATATGCCAAGGAGATTATGTTCTGGCTTTTTTATGGATGGGAAATTCTATGTTATAGGGGGCATGTCAAGCCATACGGATTCTTTTACTTGCGGTGAAGAGTTCAACCTTCAAACAAGGACATGGAGGAGAATTAGAAATATGTATCCTGGTGGTAACAGGGCTACCCAATCTCCCCCATTGGTCGCGGTTGTTAATAATCAGCTTTATGCTGCCGATCAATCCACAAATGAAGTGAAGAAATACGACAAGGAGAATAATACTTGGAATGTTGTGAGGCCATTGCCTGTAAGAGCTGACTCTTCCAATGGGTGGGGTCTTGCATTTAAAGCATGTGGTGACAAGTTGCTCGTGGTTGGTGGTCATAGAGGGCCTCAAGGTGAAGTCATTGTGCTGCACTATTGGCGTCCGGAGGAGGGAAATATGGGTGGAGCAGACTGGGATATTCTTTCCATTCGAGAACGAGCTGGTGCTTTTGTTTACAATTGTGCAATAATGGGTTGTTAGGGCATGCATTTCATGGTTGTTACATATCTTCCAAGTTGCAATATTCGGATGGCAATTGCCAAATTTGATTGCTGAAACTGTTTATCTGTAATGGATATTTTCTGTTTACATGCATTGATCATTTGTTGCCAATGATGCTTGCTATCTTTGTGCTCCTACCGTTCACTTCCGAAGGAAACTGCTCATAGTGTTGGATTAATGCAGCGCGGTTGTTTTCTTTTATGAATTAACTTTCAGCTCCAAGAATTTCTGTCGCAACATAACATAACATGAATTCCTAGTTTCACGTAATTTGGGTATGTTCTTTGTGTAACTTTTGTCTTATCTGAATTCAGATTCTATCAAGGAGTTCTTTGTTTCTGCAGGGTTTATGATTTCATTGTTTCTTTGACTTTCATAATAAAAGTAAATGCTCTTCTTTCCAGATTCATTTTGATATGTTCTAAATGTGATTATTCTGCCACTGCTTATTATTTCTTTAAGTCACTGTTTGGTACAGCCATTCAACCAAATTTTTTTAGAAAAAATGGAAAAAATTTGAAACGCTCTTCGGTTTATGTGTCAGTTTCTCGAGAGACAACTGGAGATACTTGTGAAATTGGCTTAACTCCATCGTTAATGTTATTCCATTTCAGCGAAGATCTAACATCTTTTTGTATGGAAGCAGGTTTCGAGTTGTTGATGTGTTTTAGTCTATTGTTTCCTGCACGGAGTGATGGTTCACAACATGCCAGCTTGACAAATATGTTAGTCCTCAAGATTTTTTTCTTTCTAGAAACTCTTCTACTAGCTAATTACTGAGAAGCTGCTACTTCAGGTATTTACAGAGGTGTAATAGAAGGTAGAACTAGAAAGATCTCTAAAATAGTCTTAAACTCCATAGTGAAGTTTCAGATTGATTTGTGAAAGGAAAAGTATGGAAGCATATTAAGTGGCAGGAGAGTCAGTGCATGTAGTCAGAAGCTTATTATAAAATGCTTGGCTGATATTTATACTGTAGTAGCGTACTTGTAGATAAGCATCATTAATGTGAGAAACTGAGACTTTGGCAGGAAATCTCTGGTAAAACTGGTTCTTAGGTATACAAAGACCTGATCATGATACTGAAGTAGAATTTTATTTTACAGGCTTTTGTGTGTTTTCTGATGAAAGGGAATTGCTGAAGACTAATAGATACTTGCAGGATATATGCCTTCTGAGATGAATCACATTTCAATGATTGGACACAGTACTTGATACTTCACCGGAGAAACAATCTTTGTTCGTTTTGGTCTTCGGGCAGCTTTGTAAGCTACATAAAAGCTACAAGGACATCCTGAGGTTGAACTTGTGATTGACTCAAAGGAATGGAACTGTTTACTTCAGTTTTATGGCAGCTTTGCAGTGGCTACAAAAGTTACAAGTACATCTGACCTTGGGATGCCACAAGGAGAATGAGGCCGTCCTAATTGAACCAGGTACCAAAGCAGACTCCCGTTGATGATGTTACATCAATTATATATTATTTGTAGGAACAAATCGGCAATAAGTACAAGAATCACATATCGTAGCAGGTGCAGGTTGTCCCAGAGGAGGAGGGAGGATGCCACTCGGAAGACAGGCCTTTTGCAGCACTAGCGTTGAGCGGTATGAGTTCAAAGGTGATGAAACTTGCAAAACCTGTTTTCCTTGAGCGGTATGAGTTCCTTGTGAATGGGACGCATTCTGGGCTGTGAGCTTGTTCGCGGTGCAAGTAATTCTACAAAAGGTGATGAAACTTGCAAAACCTGTTTTCCAAGGTTCATTATTAGATTTAAATTTGTGCTTTTTAAACTTCATATAGCATGCTACCATTCATGATGGGCTGTGGCCAGCCCACGCTTGGACTATGTTACATTCATCAGGTTAGTGACAAAAGACCCATTATCATAAATCATCAAAATTTTATGATAAATCTTACAATAAATTTGAACTAAACTGATTAATATTTTTATCAAATCAAACTTCAATCGCCTTTTATATGATCCTTTTTATCCATTTGGACTTGTGCCAAGATAACAGGAGGCAGAGGACGCGTTTGAAAATGTGACATCTTTTAGGGATAAATTTGCAAAAAAGAACGATCATCATCCCAATTGGTTCCCTCGATCCATTTGATGCCTGTTCTTTGACTTGGACCAGCGACCGGCGAGCGCGGTGGCAGCGGAGACGGCCATGGCGAGCTTTGGATTGCGACGTCATACGATCCTTTCGAGATGCCTCCGGAGTCTCGCTCGTCCGCTGTTTCTGCCCTCCTCGGGTCGAGGCTTCTCTTCGACCGCTGTTCCGATCCTTTTGGAGGCGAGTTCTCTTTTCTATCTTCGATCGTTCTTAGACCCTAAACCCTATTTTCCTTTGCTTGAGTTCGTTGGATTTTTTTGTATGCTGTAAGTTTCTGTTCGAGCACATTACCGACCTTGGATTCTGTTGCTGGCGTTGTGATGTAAAAACTAGTTTATCGATAGGCATCGATCACAAGTACGGGCCGTATGAATCCACTTTGACTTAAAAGTTTCAATTTTATGCGAATTTTCTTTTATGCCGATTCGGCAAAATTGGATTTTTCTTTTTGAAAATTTACAAGTTTAACTTTGATTTTCTTGATATGTTGATGCAGAGGGTTGGATTCATAGGACTTGGAAATATGGGTTTCCACATGGCAACTAATCTCATAAATGCTGGATACACCGTCACCGTTCATGACATGTAAACCACTCATTTCACTCCGTTCTATACAGTTTGTGTTCTTTCCTTTTTGCTTATTTGGTTTATATATGTGCCTTCTATCTTGTTTTCTGCATCGTGGACTTCTTGGAGTTGCAACGTTTTGTCATGAGACTTGGTATCTGTTCCATAGAGGCGCTAATATGAATTACTCAAATCGATTCTTTTACTTGGAGGATATTGTTATTTAAATACTAGTATCAGAAGGGTTGGTTTAATTGGTGTAACAAGCACGTAAGGAATGCATGTTCACTTTGTCAATTGTGATTTTCTAATCATGTTGCATTAGTCTAGTGGATTATAGAAAATCTGAGACTTTGGCTGGTTTCTAGTGATATTGGTACCATGGAGAAGTTATCGGAGAGAGGTGTTCCAGCAAAAGAAACTCCTCGTGAAGTTGCAGAGTCGAGTGATGTCATAATTACAATGCTACCTTCCTCCTCCAATGTGAGCTATTTACATTTGTTGTTCTTGGTACACCTTGTGCTTTATTTATTTCATTCTGATAGCTTTTACATCTTCAATTTAATTTTGCTCGGTCAGATATCTGCAGGTTAATTTATTTTTATATTTTTAGATTTTAGTCATGGCCCTGCTGAATTTTACTTTGGCCTCTAAAGTTCACTGCAATGCTAGTAAGCTGTTTTCTTTACATTATAACATTAGCATACTGATGGCTGAAATGCCTTATACATAAATTTGTAAACAATTTATGCTGCATGGTAATTTCACTGATCCTGCAAGATGTTTGAATGCAATCGTAGTTAACATTAATTTAATTCATTTTCTTTGTCATGTTCATCCTTAGAGTTATTATTACATTATGGGATCATTTCACAGGTCTTGGATGTCTATACCGGTCAAAATGGCTTGCTTAGTTCTGGGAATCATCTGAGCCCCTGGTTATTTATCGACTCTTCTACAATAGATCCACAAACATCAAGACTGCTTTCTGCTAAAGTCTCAAAATATCATCTCAAAGGAAAGAAAGGTTTTGTTCAACGTCAAAGGCTTATTTTCTTTGTTAAATATACTTTGATTTTAGAATGATTTTTCTTCTGTTTTGTGGTATTATGTGAAACAATAAGAGATGTGCTTGTTTGCAGTAGATGGTTCTTGTTATCACGTCGCTGTTAAATATATTCAAATACATATCATTTTGACTCGAGTCAGACAAACTTTATTCTTATGACATGTATCTTGTACTCCGATGTGACTCGTGGCCAAATCACCCTTCAACTTCTGTTGTATGTTTATCATTCATTAATCGTTACATCACAAATGATTCTGTTTAAATTTTATTGTTTTCTCCTGTTGCATACAGTAATCCATTTTTTTTCCCTCAAAGACTAATCATGTCAAGTGAGTGGGATGTTGAATAGTGTAAAGTAATATCTGGATTTACAATTCCTTCATAATAATGGGCTTTGCCACCAAATTTCTGTCTCGGGCATGTGTAAGATATGGCATAAGGATATGTTGGTTATACATCACAGTCTAAAATTAGTGTAATGGACATCCTTAAATCCAAATCAACTTGCCATTCTATTTAGGATAATGCTTGAAACAAATTTATCTTAAAACCAATTTGGTTTTATGCTTGAAAGATCAACCATAGAATTTATTTATTTATTAAGACAATCAATGAAAAAGTATTGGTAGAAAAAGAAAGATTTGCATATAATTTTTGTTGACTTAGAGACAGCCTATGATAAGGTTCATAGAGATTTATTATAGTGGGTTTTAGAAAAGCAAAGTGTATCTACTAATTTTATAGATGTTATTAAAGATATGTATGATAATGTAGCTACTAGTGTTAGAACTATAGGGAATGTGTCTAGTGAGTTTCCTATTAGCATACGATTACATCAAGTATCCGCATTAAGTCCCTACTTTTTCACATTGATAATGGATGAACTTATTAGTCACTTACATGATTGACCTCCCTAGTATATATTATTTACTGATAATATTGTCTTAGTTGACGAGAACCTAAGTGGAATTAATTATAAACTTGAGTTATGGAGGCAAGCCTTAGAAATTAAAGGTTTAAGATTAAGTAAAACTAAAAATGAATATATAAAATGTAATTTTAATGATTTTAGAAATAGACAGGAGAATATAATTAAATTGGATAGACAAAAAATCCCTTTAAGTAAAAGTTTTAGTTATCTTCGATCAATTATTTGATAAGATGGAGAGATTATTAAAACATTGATAATGGATGAACTTATCAATCGCCTACATGATTGACCTTCTTAGTGTATGTTATTTGTTGATGATATTGTCTTAGTTGATGAAAGCTTAAATGGAATTAATTATAAACTTGAGTCATGGAGACAAGCCTTAAAAACTAAAGGTTTAAGATTAAGTAAGACTAAAACTAAATATATAAAATATAATTTTAATGATTCTAGAAATAGATAGTAGAATATAGTTAAATTGAATGGACAAGAAATCTCTTTAAGTAAAAGCTTTATATATCTTGGATCCATTATTCAACAAAATGGATAGATCATTAAAACAGGATGGTTAAAATGCTGAGGGGTGTCAGGAGTCTTATATGATTATCAGATACCTTTGAGATTAAAAGAAAAATTTTATAAGACAGTTGTGAGACCAACAATACTTTATGGATCTGAGTGTTGGACGATTAAGAAAAAACATATGTAAAAAGTTTGTGTTGCTGATATGAGAATGTTGAGATAAATGTGTGTGGAGTTACTAGGAAAGTTAGGAAAAAAAAATACTTTTATTCATGAACAATTAGATATCGCTTCGATAAATGATAAGATGAGAGAAAATCATTTAAGATGGTATGGGCATGTGCTTAGGAGACCTTTAGATGCGATAGTTATAAGAGGTGAAATAATTAATGTTAGTGGTACGAGGAAATATAAAGGCAGATATAAAATGACTTTAATATAAACTGTAAATAAAGATTTAAGTACTATGAACGTAACTAAACATATGACTTCTTATAGATTTCAATGATGGCAAAAGATCCATGTAGTTGAGTCTAAATAGTTGGGATTTACGGTTTTATTGTTGTTGTTGTTGTTATATAGTGGGAGAGGTGTTTTCTATCAACAACTAAAAAGAAACAATATATTACTTAGCTACATTATGTTGATTTCTAGCATTTACTTACTTTGTGTACACCAGGAACATCTGACAACCTTTGTTCAGTGTACCTACTCATTTTGTTTACTTTTTTTTGTCAACTTATATGCAACCATTAAAGCCCTCCGATTGCAGGATATGCAGAAAATCCCATCATGTTAGATGCTCCTGTCTCTGGAGGTGTTCCTGCTGCCGAAGCAGGAACTCTTACTTTCATGGTATGAAAATAGTACACATCTAATGTATTTCATTAATTATTTTTCAGTTGAGTTATGTCTACTTGGTAAACCGTTGGATTTTTCTTTATGAGACAGATGCAAACCTCCTATTTTTTGCACACTTGTTTTTTAATGTTTTCTAATTCGTGGAAAAAGATGTTTCCCCTAATTTTTCAAAATTTGCTTCTAGTAGTCCTTGCTGGTTTTTTGAGGTTGTAGGGAATCACAACTTATAGATTGGCAGGTCTGGATACTGTTGTCTAAAAAAAAAGTTTGTATTACTGGCAACTAATTCTTTCTGATGTAATGCAGATTGGTGGCATGGAAGAGGCTTACCTGGCAGCAAAGCCACTATTTCTCTCAATGGGTAAAAATACTATATATTGTGGTGGAACTGGCAATGGTGTTGTAAGCTTGCTTCTATGTCTTACTTAATTATGTACTTGTTGGTGAAGCTATTTTTTTCCCTCCTTTTTCCAATCTATTGATTTATTCTAGCAAAAAGATAATATCACTCTACATGTGTCTTGCAAGAGCTTTATACTGTTTGATGAAGTTGATTTTCTCTTTAGTTATTTTTTGTGGATCTGTATAGTATCAAACAGATGCTAAGACACTTCAGCAAGATATTACCTTTATTTTTTATATTCTAATAGTTTACTACTTTACTTACATTCAACATGGTGAAACATGATTTGAACAAGTTTCTAATACAAAATTCCTAAGAGAATCTTTGGAGGGAACTTCTTTTATATTTTAATAGTTTGTTTCCATTCTTTATAGCTTTCCTTTGATGGATTTGACATTTTATCACGGGTCCTCACTATCATGTACCTATTATGGTTTATGGTCTCCAGGCAGCAAAGTTATGCAATAACTTGGCACTGGCTATTAGCACGCTTGGGGTCTCCGAAGCATTTGCACTTGGTCAAAGTTTAGGAATTACAGCTAGTACATTGACAAAGGTTTTCAATTCTTCAAGTGCTCGATGTTGGATTAGGTATTCTACCCATTTCATATACCTTTCATGGATGCCCCCTTTGCGTGGAACATTGTAACTTGTATGTCTTTCAATGAAAGCTAAGATTGTCTTATATAAAATTAACTCATTGGCTAGTTGACTTCACAATTTAATCTCAAATTTTTTCCAACTGATACTTCTATTGCGCCTTGTTATGCATGATTGTAGGGGATCATTATTTTCTGCAAAACTATAATTGAAAGATACCTTTCATATCTTGAACAAATAATTGTTAGCTCTCATGATACTCCATGATTCAGATACATGGTTCTTGTTGCTGGCCAATGACTATGGCTCGCAAAACATTGTACATGCTTTCTTTTAAAAAATTCATTATATCCACTTGTTAAGAAACAAAAATTTATTAGAAAAAAATTGTATATTTCCATTCCTAATAATTGGTTTATTATCTGCATTTCATAATTTTCTGTGTTTAAGAGTCTTAGTCTATTATCATTACCCATCGACACAGGAGAAGCCTATTATAATTGTGTGTGACTCACACCCTGAATAATAGTTGTCTTAATACTCTGTGCAAAAGGTGACTGTTTGACATCTGAGGTTGTCTTACAAGTAAACTTACAATGCAGTAAAAGACAGTATTCCTGTGGAAATTATCCTCTGATCAGATATTTATAAACTTTCATATGCATTTCTGAATGCTGTGAATTACAGGATAAAATAAATTTCAAGAGTGATGTGCTTTCTGTCATGAAATATTTCCACTATAGATTGTCAAATGTTGTCTAATTTTCTGTAGTATTTGGCAGTGACAGTTACAACCCAGTACCTGGAGTAATGGCAGGGGTGCCTTCATCGAGGAATTATGATGGTGGATTTACATCCAAACTAATGGTACGTTTCTGATATCCTAGATCTTTGCCAAAGTTTTATTCCACAAGTTATTGCCTGTTTACTTAAAAGATTTCATGTCGACACAACAGGTTAACAATTGTCTAAGAACAGGAAGTACTCATGACTAACCTGTTTTCTCTCCATAATGTACAAATTTATTATGGTATTTTCTCGTAGCTCTTATTTTTTTGTATTTAGTTGATGACCCTGTGTGGTGTGTAGTGCCATGCATGTTGGAATCCACTAAAAGCAGCCGACTTTTGTTAGCTTCTGATTGAAAACCTGAGGGAGTTAATCGGTTTAAGTAAATCTTCTATTAGGATGCATTGTGTTGCTAAAAATGAAAATTTTAGGCATAACTTGTGAGTTGGAGCATATTAGAGGATAACTCCCTTGTTTCCTAGTGATCTAAACAAATCCAAGTGCCTCTCTTCGAAATTTTTCTTTCCAATGATGTGCACCTATATGAACATTGTAAATGTTGTCTTTCCCCGATCTACCTTGATGAATATATATAGAAATGTATGGCTTACCATGATAAAAAAAATATATCAACTTGATGTAGGCCAAGGACTTGACACTGGCCATGGCAGCTGCAACGGAGGTTGGTTTTAAGTGCCCCATTACTTCCGATGCATATGACATGTGAGTTCCCGGTGCCAACATACTTGGGTTGCATGCTTGAAGTGTTTTTTGGCTGTGACATATTTTAGCCATTTTTGGTGGCAACAGTTACAAAATAATGTGCGACGAGGGCTTTGGGTCCAAGGACTTCTCCTGTGTCTTCCGCCATTACTACTCTGGTAAGGATGAGAATTAGATTTAGATTGAAATGTGCAAGGACTGCCATGGGTGTGTGTGTGTGACTTCTGTGTCTTCCACCATTACTTCTCTACGAGTATGAGAAGATTTCTTTACCAACAACATGGTTGCTGATGCTTGTAATAAATGGAATAATTTGATGTAAACATCCATTTATATATCACAGTTGGAGAATGATTGTTTGCTCATAATGCATGCTTTTCTCTCACACTTGTAATGCTGCTGCAAGTATCACATCTGCCAAGTTTATGGGCTTTCATGAATACCTTTTCAGCTGTGATAAATGCCCCTCTAAAGCATAGAAACTTCATGTATATCCTTCCAGTTTTAGATTTTGCAAGATATATGTGGAAAAAAATAGGTATATTCCCAACCTTATCCTTGCAGAGTAGCAATTATAAATATTCCCTCTCGAAGCTTTTTTCTATTGTTGAAGGTCTTGTGGAAGGTACCATTCTTACTGTGCAGAAGCAGATGGAGGTTGAAGGTCTTGCAAGATATTGTTGGAGAATGCATCCACATGAACCAAGCAAAATTGCAGATTTTTTGGCTGTGAAAACTGTGTCATCCATAAATATTCTCAATGGGGATAAGATAATGTTGGCAATTCTGCTATCAGGAACCAGCCATAGAGGGAGTGCCATGTGTCAGCTGGACAACCACTCTCCTGCTTCCTGTCTATCTATCATATATCAAGCATAGCAGAGAGAAGAAGAGCAATCAGAAGGCTACACAGAAGAGAGAGAGAGAGAGAGGGTGTGCAATAGTTGAGATGGCAGCCTCCGTGATGTCCTCCTTGGCCCTAAAGCCAGCTCCATTCCTTGGGAGGCCACAGGCGAAGGGCCTTCCTTCTCTGGTGAGACCCTCTTCCTCCTTCAAGATTCAGGCCAGTGGCAAGAAGATCAAGACCGACAAACCCTATGGTCAGTAATATCCAAAAGCTTCTTGTAATCTTTATATCTTGTTTGCATCATTCATTATAGGTAAAAACTAGAAAATATCAGGAGATTAAACTCCTTTATGCTTATCCAATATGAGCCCAGTTCTATAGCAACAAGAAACATTAAGAAAGCCACACACAAGTCCTTGTGTCATTTGATGTCAATTTATGATCCGCTTTCCAGGACTCGCTGATTCTTCTGCAGCATAAGAAGAACTACTACCTTTCTTCATTTGCTGTTCTTGTTGTTTAAGAATGAAACTTTTGCAGGGATTAGCGGAGGAATGGACCTGCCAGACGGCTTGGATGCATCTGGAAGAAAGGGCAAGGTGAGGAAGATCTCTTACTCAATTCTGCATCAAAATATACACCACACAATTTATCAATGGATCCGTAGACCACTTAAAAACCACAAGCTCTCATCTTGTCTGAATGGATACAGGGGAAGGGCGTTTACCAGTTTGTGGACAAATACGGTGCAAACGTTGATGGCTACAGGTACTGTTCATCGTCCCATATGGTTGTCCCCTCTCATATGATTGTTGTTTCAAGAGCACAGCATCAATAAGTAGTTCCTCTTAACAATATTTTTTGAAATATAAATCATATCTGATAAAATTTAAGATGGTATCAGATCGAAAGGTCATATGTTCAAAGTTTTCCCAGGTCAGGCGTATAAAAAAAAAAGAAAAATCCCCAATCAATTCGAGTTGTACATGTTAGGTTGAATCATCTTTCACCGATACCAAGGAAAAGTAAGTGTTAAGAACATAAACATATGCAGATGATGTCTAGCTTTTACAAGTAATGACAGTGATAGAAAGAATCAAGAATTTGTGATGGAGAGAATTCAAGGAGATGTAGTAAGATGTTGACTATATGTTGACTAAACCCTGCATGTCTTCTTGCTTGCAGCCCAATCTACGATACTAATGACTGGTCGCCCAGCGGTGATGTGTATGTTGGAGGTAAGGGTCGAAGGAGAAGGAACTGCAGGCAGAAGAAGCATTGTGTTTAGATGGAACTAATTGGCATTATGTGCATGTGAATGTTGCAGGAACCACAGGACTGTTGATATGGGCTGTGACTCTTGCCGGACTCCTCGCTGGCGGTGCTCTTCTCGTCTACAACACCAGTGCTTTAGCTCAGTAGAATCTTCTCCAACCATCTTTGTAATCTGCCTCTATATGAAACTTGGTCGACTCTCCCTTGTAATTCTTGATATGATGTCATAGTAAAACGTCTTAGGGCTTCTGCTACATAATGCATACACTCTTCCTATTTATGATAGACGTCTAAGCTAACTCGACATGGTTCGAACCCAAAGGTGTAGGAGTGTCTGAAGTGATTTCGAGGTGGCTCCAAGGTGGGGGCGTTATGCTCTCGAGGCATCGCCTGCACTAAAATCGATGTCGGGAGAAGTTTTTCGACTTAGTCCTTTCGACGTTCAAGTTAGTCACCAAAGACTCAGTGGATATGGGTTTTGTCGGGAAGAGAGCCCCTTGGCATAGCGTCAAGATTACCTTTTATACCACACCTTCGAGGGC
>LVTN01000323.1:183203-196116 GCA_001649415.1 Musa itinerans
TATATATATATATATATGGAATTAATTAGACATTTCTTAGTAGTAATTTTCGTCGTATTATAACACTATCCAAAGCGCCACTCGACACGACCGCAACAGCCGCCGTCTGATTCAAGAAAGGGACGGTATCTACCGTCAAAATAAACACCATGAGAAGGCTCCTCTCCGTTGGTACGTACGTGATATCGCGCGTGGCGGTGATCTCGATACTCTTACCCCGCTCGGTTCGACTTCCACCTTCATAGGTTCTTCGGGTCCCACAGAAACAGCCACCAGGGAGGGTGAATCTTTTATGAGAACGGCGTGCATTTATCGCCTCCACCGTCGTCTCCTCTGGTGCAAGATTTAAGCCCTAAGCCTAACCCTAACTCCAAGAACGCTGGCCGGGGCTCGATGGATGACGCCGAAGGATCCCTCAGCTTCGATTTCGAGGGCGGCCTCGATGTCGCCGCCCCTTCCGTTGCGGCGGCGGCGGCCGCTGGTCCCCTCGTGCCGTCAGACCCCACCGCCGCTGCGGCGAGCGCGGGAGCCTCCTCTCCCTCTGGCATGGCCGATCGGATGGCCGTCGCAGGCGGGAACGTTTCCGGGAGGCGGAGCTTCCGGCAGACGGTGTGCCGCCACTGGCTGCGTGGCCTCTGTATGAAGGGCGATGCTTGCGGCTTCCTCCACCAGTACGACAAGGACCGGATGCCGGTGTGCCGCTTCTTCCGGCAGTACGGAGAGTGCCGCGAGCAGGACTGTGTCTACAAGCACACCAACGAGGACATCAAGGAGTGCAATATGTATGTATTTAGAACAATATCTTTTCGCTTCTGTTGATAATTGTTACACTAACTATGTCCCTGATCGCTTCATCACGCGACGGATCTCCAGTCGTAACTTTTTCTTGAAGATGTCTATGATTTCAATTTGGTCCTCCTATGATTTCTTGATGTGAACTTCTTTTTCACGTTAACTTACATGTTCTTGTATCCTTCTTTTCTAGTTCTTGTTGCTTCACATCGATGTTCCTGTTGAAAAAATAGGATCAAACCTCCCACTAGATGGAAATAGGGTCATCAGTCTCTAACAGTAACATCGGCTTAGCAAAGGGATCACAGGGTGTATACCATTTAAGCGATGAAGGTTTCAGATTTTGATCAATAGGGTATGCTCCTGAATGAAACATGCACCAAGAATAACAAATTAGGGGAATAGGGAGAAAACAAGAGAAATATGTAGGCTTATTCTGTTATCTGCAGAGAGGATATTTGCAGGCCTAGTAGAGAAAGAGAAGAACTGAGAAGAATCTTTAGAATAAAATATAAAAGATGTAGGGTCTGCTGACTAAAAGGGAGAATAGTTTTCATTCAGCGTAACAAGCTGAAGTTGCAGCCACTGTCAACCTTATTTGTACATCAAATATAAAAATGTGTTAAGATCGTGCGTATGTTGGAGTCAAAACAAACCTGACACTAACCTGCAATGGACTCAATGATGACTTCAGTTTTGTTCAGCATCATTGCTGCAGTTTATTATCTGTTAAGAATTTCATCTATATGATGCTTAGAGTGGGGCATGTTAATTAAATGGTGAGCACATTGTTAAAATTGTTGGTTTCTATCATCATTTCTTGAGTAAGGCCTGTATACCCACATCAATTCTGTGGTTTGGTTTGACTTGGGCACTGAAATAAAGATCCTACAAATGTATAAGTATGAAGATTAGAATAATGTTCTCTGTGAGTGTTTTGGTGGTGTACAAATGGATTAACAGTGTGGGGATTATTGCTGGCAACACGTTGAGCACATGTATGGAAGTTAGTTCACCTTTTCTGAACAGAAAAAGATTATTGCTGCTTGCCACTTTTTATGAAAAGAGAATGCAGTTGGGTGGAGGGAAATATATGGAAGATGAAGATGAAAAGGGCACAGTAGAAGCGATTATCTTCTTTAGAGGAGGACTTGTAAATGGGACTCTCATTGGGTTACGGGTTCTTTACTTCTATCCTAAATTTAGAAAGAGTGAAAATTAATACATTTATCTCAAAAAAACATAACAGCGACATTGTTCTTCATTTCTCATTTTTCATGCTTTTGCTTTTCTGATGGAATTTTTATTGCTAATGAATATTTGGTTGTGGATAATAAAAATTCCACTATTCGTGGGTTGATGTTGGTTTTTAGTATCATCATCACAACAGCACATCTTAACAGTATGAATAAATTTTGATTGATGATTGTTGTAATGCTTTTTTATGACATCAATGCCCAGTTTATGGGAAAACGTGTCAGACATTAAGCTTATGGAGATTTTAACTTGAGTTTCTGACTTTGTATCTTGTGCAGGTACAAATTTGGTTTCTGCCCCAATGGACCTGATTGTCGGTATCGTCATGCCAAACTTCCTGGGCCTCCTCCTCCTGTTGAAGAAGTTCTCCAGAAGATACAGCATCTGAATTCTGCTTATGGGTCTTCAAACAGATTTTATCACCACAGAAACAATAACAATAGTTATAACCAACAACCAGATAAGAATCAGTTGTCATCAGCTCCTGGGTTACCTAATCAAAATACAGGAGTCAAACCGGTTTCTTCATCTGAACCATCAGATGTAAAGCCGCCGCAGTCACTAGTGCAGCAGTCCGAGCAGCAGCAGCAGCAGCAACAACTGCCAATTCCATCATTGGAGAACCAGGTCCCAAGTATTTCAAATGCCTTGTCAAATCAAACTGTTAGAACTGCATCTCCACTCCCTCAGGGACAATCTAGGTGTGTCTGGAGTTTCTAGATTTGTCTGATCTGTGTAAACTTGTAGTATATTACTTGTGACATGATTACTAAAGGTCAAGATCAAGTTGTATATAGCTTAAAGAGGTCTAAACGCTGACTCCACTTTGGACTTCATTCATTCTATCAATGTTATTTAATACTGTAATTGGGAATTCATTCTTTTAGGATTCCTTCTTTTTCCTCTTACACGGCAGTGAGCAAGAGAGCTTACCAGTTATTGATCCTACTTGCTTGACTGACCTGCAAACAGGACCAAGAGGCAAGCAGAAGTAGCTCATTGATTGGCTGTACTATTTGCATTACATTTTAATCATCTTGGTAAAATGTAGAACTAGCTAGTGGATCAAATCTATTGATCTTGATCATGTATTGAAGTGATGTTGTGCTCTTTTTGTTTTTTGTTTGCTTATCTGCACTTAACTTATTTGACACAGATTGTACATTGTACTAACCAGCAGCCTTGTCATAGTTTGACATACTCGTGAAGTAACAGCAACCTGAGATTCACTTTTGTAAAGTAGCTTTGAACCACATCCCCTGAAAGCAAATGAACTTGAAGTTATGTAGCCAGATCATAACTCAAGTATTGTACTTTGCTTTATTTAAAATATTGGACGAGCTTTTGATAATTGATAATTTTCTTGACATGCCGATTTTGCTTGTTGGTTCAACCAAAAGAGCCATTGTAAACATACACTTATAGAGCTTTCATATATTCTATCAACTTATGAATATCGGGCATGCTTTTGATGTCTGAATACAATTTTTGTTTGTTTTAATACATTAAATGCTATTCATCCTGTTGTACTAATGTTACAGGATTTGAATCAAAATTTACTTTATCACAATTTAGGCTAAGGATTTAGCTAGACTAAAGTCTTCTAGATTGGGCACTTGCGTTTTTATTTTATGAATGTCACTCGACATTTTTTGCATATTTTCTTTATCTGCAACTTTCTTGAAAGCTAATAGTTTTTAATTTCTGTAAAACTAGAAAACAATTTGTAGCTAAAATTAAATCAGTGGAGAAGACATCATGTCTAACAAACATAAATATGAGGCAAGCTTTAATTTTAGTTACCATAATAAAAACTGTCAATGGTTTTTGGATACAATATAGTTCTGCATCAGGGTATGTAGAATGTCAAAGTGATTTTTTTTTTTTTGCAAAGGGTAAATGGCGAAGGTGGGATTCAAGCTCAGATCTTGTGATAAACTGTTAAAATCTTTACCAGTTAAGCTAGCTGAAACATTCAAATGTGAAAGTGGTTAAAAGAATAAAACACTGTCGAATAATGTGTAAATAGAAAAGTTGAGTTGTATGAATGCTGTATTATCCATAATGTCAACCAATATTTATGATCTTCTGACTATCAGACAAGGATTGTAGCCCGAACTGTTCAAACCACCTTGATGTGGATTGTAAGATGTTGATTGTTAGTTGCATGATTGGGATGGCTTTTCCCCTTGGCTTACACACTGCATGTTGAGCAGATGAAAATTGGTATCTGTGGTTATCTAAATTCCTAGACTTGGTGTTATGATGTGACTACTGTTAGATTTGTTGGATTTCTCTTTCTTACTCAGGTAGTATTGATAATTGCACTTTATGGGTGTTGTGCATATTTTCCTACAATATATTATATCCTCATACTTGGCTACCTTTGGATGGATTTGACTAGACACAATATTGCTTTTCTGATTAAAATTTTATTTTAAAACTAGGTATTTTATTGTAAAAAGCTGCAATCGGGAAAATCTGGAAATATCTGTTCAGCAGGGTATGTGGGCAACTCAAAGAAGCAACGAGGCAAAACTTAATGAAGCATTTGAGTCCACAGAGAATGTTATTTTGATATTCTCAATCAACAAAACTCGCCATTTCCAGGTATCATAGATTTATTTTTCTTTTTTTCCTTCCTGAACCACATCGTGTGAACCTGTAGCAAGTATTACATGAAGTGAAATCTAAATTCATTCAATTTCTTACCATGCTTTTCATGATCATATAGTCTGTGCTGAAATATACAATGTTTGTTTATAATTTATTAGGGATGCGGTAAGATGACATCTAGGATTGGTGGACTTGTTGGTGGAGGGAACTGGAAATATTCTCATGGAACTGCACATTATGGTCGAAACTTTTCAGTTAAATGGTTGAAGGTATGATCAGTTTGACAATATCTAATTGCTAGTGGAAATTTAGCTTGGATTCCTATGTTTTCTAAGTCTAGACATGTCTCTTTGCTTTTCGTGAATGCCTGCTTGGTTCCTCTTTCACTCTGTTGATTATTTTCCTTTTGGCATAGTGCAAAGTTAAGTGTGTGTCTCAGCTTGTTAGAAATTGCTTCTCTGGGATTGTTCTCTCTTTTCAATTTCTCAATGCTTATGTACTAACAAATTAGCAACAGGTTGCCAACGTCAAGTGCGTCTCCTAACACGAAGATTTGAAAAGATGCATTTCCTGTCAGGAGAATAGTGAAGAAGATTCCTAGGGCCAAGCAAATGTCACTGGCATGTGACATCCGTTATCGTCATGATTTATAGTTTTATTTAAGCAATTTGAAAATTGTTCCTTGTGTAAGAGATGACAGAACTTTTGCTGCATATTCATTCTGGTAAAATACAAAGCTCATGTCCTATTGATGGAGATCTACTTTAAATCAGTCTCACATAATGGTTCTCATTGAATGTGACGAGATAGTCATGAAGATTAGAGCTTTTTAACATCTTCCTGAAATTGCATATCTATTTATTTCTCTGAAACATGCAAAATATCTGCTATCACCTTATTTTTTTATATTTGCTATGTCATTGAATCTTTTCCTCCAGATGGTGACTAGTTCATGTTAAATAAATCTCTCATGTCTTTTGATGACTTGATTTCATGTTGCAGCTCTGTGAGTTGTCCTTCAATAAAACTCATCATCTCAGGAACCCATATAATGACAATCTCCCAGTGAAGGTATGGTTGACATCTCCTTGTAATTTGAAATTGAGAAAGAAGAGAGCTTTCATCTGATGATATCTTTTGTCTTTTTATTTCCAATCACAGCAAGATTGGAACTAGTCTTGGTAGACTGAAAAGCAGTTTGGTGCAAGATCTCTTATAGAAACTTAAAACATTAGGTCCTAGTCCAAGTCGAAGAAAGCTTCTGAAATATAGGTCTTTCAGTGTCAAAAACACTCCTTTCCTATCTTTTCATTTTCTTATAGGCATGCAATGATTAAGAATGCTGGTAAAATTCTTCGACTGGTTCACTTGTACTATAACTTGACAATTCATTTCTAAAATAGAAGTTATATTAAGTCAATCCTCTTGAAAGTGATTGTTTAAATTTAGTTAATTTCAATGTTTTGCAATCTATGAATAATGAATTCTGATAGAAATCAAGATGACCAACCATCTGATATTTATCTATGCTATCCCTAGCTTTTTGTCATCATTGGAAACGGGTTATTATAATTTATTAATGCTCCTATTAGTTTCTTTTAGGGCCTGTTTGGTTCTGTAATCAGATGAGCTTTATTCTCTATGCATTCAAGGATTTGCCTGGATTCTTTTTTTACAGTCGGTCTAGAGCATTTTGTTTCTTTCTTCTGCAGCATTTTGTTTCAGAAATATCAAAAATATTTCTGATTTCTTGAATCGTTTCAGATTCGAAAGTTACTTTAGACTCCTTTAAGTGTTACATTAATTGCTAAAACAAATGTAGCTGCTACAACAAGCAGGATTTATTTCCTACTTCCATCATCAGCTTTTTATTGGCTGCATCTCCTGTAACAGTAAAATGCAAAAATATCATTAAGGTGTAACTCACAAAGTTCATCTGCTTTTTATTTTCTTTAATCAGCAGACATTATCCATATTTTATGTATAGGCTTTGTACGTACCCACACATGCACACGCATGTGCATGAGCTTGCACACATGCACACACATTATATATATATATATATATATATATATATATATATATATATATATATATATATATATATATATATATATATATATATATATATATATATATATATATATATATATATATATATATATATATAGGGGGGAGAATGCTACTTAAATGGATCAAATCACTGACAATCTCTGAGCGAAACACTTTATCTCTGAAAACTGTATCTGCTTATGAATAGAATGCAGCTCATTTCAAGTTGAACAAAAGCAAAACTCTTTTGATTAGGATAAAAACCTGTCACTGATTTGCATGCTAGCAATTTAAATTGTTTATGTTACTCTACTACCTCTAAATTTCTCTATCACAAGTTATGAGATTCCAAATTCATTTACCATCCACCATGTGTCCAAAAAAAATATATCATGAGTTTTTACATGGAGATAATTTAGAGGGATCTAGATCAACTTGAGTTTGGCTGCATTATTTACTTTTAACATGTATAAATTTTATACATGGAGTTTAATTGGGATGGTTGGAGTGGACAGTGGAATTCTGTATGATTGTAGTATGGTTGGTACTGAAAGGAAAAAAAGTTTTAAGCACCTTGTGAGGTCAGCAACCATGCTTTTTGGATATTGGGTAGTTCAAAATATATGTACAGAAAAGAATAATGTTGCTGAGATGAGGACATAGAAATGAACGCATAATAATTTTGGTAGAGAATATGTAAGGGGAAATTGTTACCAAAGGAGTTCAACAGACTCCAAGATAGATGTGACCAATGTTTTTAAAAGCACTAGGTGTCAAAAGACAACAAGGTCTCAAAATATTTTGGTGCCAAGGTTCCAAAACGCCTGAGGCGCTAGGCGCCTGCTCGAGCGAAGTGAGGCACTCCTAAACATTAAAATTTTAAATATATATATTATGATTGATAAATAATTAAATATGATCACAAAAATAAAAATGACACATCAAATTTGAATCATATAAAGTACCTACCTAGCAGCTCTTGTGAGATTACTTATAATTACTTATGTAAAAAATACCAAATTATGTCTCTTGTAATTACATTACTTTTTCTCTATTGGAATTAAATAATTTTGTTATTAACACATCTATTTACCTTTTGGCTTCTTGTTTAATTTCAGATAAGTCGAGACTGTCAAGAGTTGGAGCATTTTATTGGTGAACAGTTGGCTTCACTGCTTTATCTCGAGCCAGATAGTGAGCTCATGGTGTGCTGCTACCCTTTCGACTGTCTCAACTTTTTGTTACTTGCAGTGTATTTGTTCACTGTAGCTGAAGTATGAATTAACCTTCTCAAACCTTGTTATACATATAAGTTCTTTTTTTTTTTGTCATCAATGATGTATCAAGAATAAAATTGAAACTAGATTTTACAACTTTGTAACTTACGATTATTTGTAAAAAACCAGTGAGGCTTAATAGTGAGGAGTGAAGAAGATCCAGAGTTAACACATAAGAATTATTATTATAAGTAATTTTCCAGTTCCAAAATTGTCCCCTTTTGTGAACACATCTCATTAAGTGTCTTAGTTGAATAGACAATCACGACTTGTGGTTTGTTGGGTTCATCTCATAGTTGCTTCTCACAATTTGCACTGGAACAAAAAATTCTATAAGGTTTCTTATGCAATTCAGCATTTGCCATCCTATCATAGAATTTTGTATTAAATATTTAACAACCCTTATGCATACACTGCATGGTCTACCTTTCATGTGAAGTTAATAGTTTTCCTTTCATGTTCTGGTCCTTGCTTATTTAATCATAACTCAGAACTCAGCATTTCAAACTAACATGGGCTTGACATTTATAAACAACCATTCCTGAGATCAGTTTTCCAATGCATTATGAAATTGAATTTTCTGCCTATTTCTTGTCCCTTGTCTGCACATACAGGAATATACATATACAACATTGTTTATGGTAAACCTATCATGTATTTTGGATGGAGTTTTTTCTTTCTAAACCAGGTTGAAGATGGGAGACAGAAGAGTGCACAATGCCATGAAAGAAAAGTTGCCATGGGCAAAAAAAAGTTTCTATTGGTGATTTCAAATCCTATTTGATTATCACATTAAACCAATCTGACTATATGTCCAGGAAAATTAGAGTTCAAGATATTGTGAAATCTCAGACTGTTAGAGTTGTACAATGCAGATTATGCAGCAGATTCTAGGGAATTTGTGTTATTCTTGGTAGGTGCATGCACTGATGCAAATTATAGTGATCACTAGTAAAAAGGTAAAAAGATCTCAAGGGTCTTAACTTCAAAATACAAGAGCCTTGACTGCTCTTTGCCTAAGGAATGCCATTTCTTTTGTCTGTTGCTCAACACACATGTTTTCAGGTCATCAGAATGACATCAATTTTCAGATTCTGATTTTGGAGTGTTTAATGCCTGGGACATAGAACATTCACTTGTTGCCAAGTCATTTGCCTCTGGATTATTAAGTCTGCTGTTTTTTGGTCCATGTTGAACATCCACTGAAATGCATGTCTTTGATCCATGAATCCTTATTATTACGCAGTCAGCTCATGTTTAGTCTACTGAATGAGCTTTTTGCTTTTTGAATACTTTTCATTTTATTAGTAATTTGTACATTAATCTACCTTTGTGGGTCTGCAATGTTTTTGTCTTTTTCCATAATTTCTGCTTTTGTTTTTTGTGATATCTTTTAATAAAAAAGTAAAGGTTTGACAATATCACCTGGATAAGTTGTGTATGTGATTCCTCATTTATCTCCGATTACCTGCATTTTTTGCATCTCTTTGAAGCTTGAGCAGTGGAGATAACTGATACAACAGTTGAAGTAGAGGAAGAGGCTTGAGAAAAAAAAAAAACACTCAACTTGAGGCCCTGACATAATTGGATCCCATGTTTGGTTGTATCTGATTCCATCTACTTTGGTGCTTATGACTGTGCAAATATGAATACATCAGTAATTGATAGTTGTATAATTTAGGAACTTCAAGATCCACTCTTCTTTTTTCTTTGTTTGCCTCATTTCTTTCATGCACAAGGGCTTAATTGTTAAATGTTTTCATTTATTACTATCGTCAATGTTGAGGGTGGTACAATTTGGCATCATGGTTAAGTTGCTCCTTAATGATCTAAAGGCGACATGGAGTTGAATCACAGTAATGACCGCTTTGTTCATAAAAGTAAGGCTGTTGGCCCTCCCTAGACTCCATATTTGCTGGAGCTTCATGCATTAAACTGCCTTTTTTGTTCTCTTGTCAAATGGTTCCATAACTTGTTTGTATAAACCCAAACACCAAACTAGCAACTTTTTTAAAATGCTAATTCTAAGCACTTACATGCTTTTAAGACAACTTAAGAATTCTAACGACAATTTTAGGCTTGATGTTCAGATAAATAGTGACACTTTTGCCTAATATAAAAATTTTAGCGTCTTGTTGTCTTCCTTTTTATTTCATTTAATAGATTCACTTCTATGAACGGTAAATCTGCTTGTATATTCAACCATCTGGGACTTACTGTGAAATCGCCCAATTTTGTAGCTCATATTGCTGAATTGTTGTCATTTTGGTCATAGATCAATTTGAGTTATTATTCTTGGATGCTATTTTATTTCTTTCTTTATTTTTCTTTCTAAAATTCATCTCAATTCTGATGGTGGATTATGGTATAGGCTATGCTGGTAGCTGCAGAATCCAAACGTGACGAGGAAAAGGCCAAGGGAGGTGGTTCCGATGAGGCAACAGATAATCCAGATATAGTTCTGTTTGAGGACAATGAGGAAGAAGAAAGCGAGGAAGAAGAAAGTGAGGAAGATGATGAAAGCGGCCAAGCTGCACATGGGAGAGGAAGAGGACGAGGGATGATGTGGCAGCCACACATGCCACTGGTACGTGGAGGAAGACCTATGCTTGGTGTTCGTGGCTTCCCTCCTATAATGATGGGGGCTGATGGATTTGGTTATGGTGATGGTTTCTCTACACCAGATCTTTTTGGTCCCCGAATTTTTCCACCGTTTGGTGGCCCGAGATTTTCTGGTGATTTTTCAGCAGGCTTGGTCTTTTCTGGTAGGCCCCCACAGCCAGGGGCTGTTTTCCCAATGGGTAACCTTGGAATGATGATGGGTCCTGGTCGAGCTCCATTTATGGGTGGCATGCCAATGGCTGGGATGGGTCGGGCAAATCGTCCTGTCGGAGTCCCACCTTTCCTACATCCGCCTCCACCTCCTCCACTGAACAGTCGGGCTGCAAAGAGGGACCACAGGAGACCAGTTAGTGATAGAAATGGTCGGTATGAGACTGGATCTGATCAGGGCACCAGGAGCCAGGAGATGGCTGGGGCTGTTGGTGGAGCAGATGATGACGGTGCATATTGGCAAGGTGAGAGGGGTTCCGACCATAAATATGGCCCAGGAAAAAGTTTCCAAAACAATGAGAGTGAGAGCATGGATGAGATGGCACCAAGACGATCGAGGCATAGCGATGGAAAGTGAAAGCGCCATGTGTCCGAAGGGGAAACTACCCTAGAGTAGTTGGACAGGCCATCAATTCAGTGTGAAAAGCATCAAGGTTGCAGCATCTTGCTCACAGATTTTTGTGGAGATCTGTCTTGATTGTTTCTCCCTTTTTTTTCCATCATTGTTTGTAATGTTTATGCTACAATGATGATCTGTCTTGGGGTATGCTGAGAAAGAGTTGGAACTAAACTTGTACTGATGGAGTGCCAGACACACTCCACTGTCTAAAGAACCTGATCTCGCAAAAAAGTAGGGCCTGAGTGTTGAAAAGCGAAAGCTAGTGCATGTGTATAAATTAGTGTTAATTAGAGGATGTCAGGCCTGCAGGAATAACTGAAACAATCACTTGCTCCATAGAACCCTGTGCAGAATACAAGCATTTCAGATTTCTTTTTGATGATGCCTCATGTCTTTTATTCCTTCTATTGAGGTTTTTCCTTGAATATGGTTTGTAGGTGTTAATCGACAATGGTATGTTGCTCGTTTTCTGGTTTGTATTACAGGTGATAAGCTCTTGTGGATTGTGATATTTGTTGCTAGTTCAGAGATATCTTTGATGATGCCTCATGTCTTTTATTCCTTCTATTGAGGTTTTTCCTTGAATATGGTTTGTAGGTGTTAATCGACAATGGTATGTTGCTCGTTTTCTGGTTTGTATTACAGGTGATAAGCTCTTGTGGATTGTGATATTTGTTGCTAGTTCAGAGATATCCACAAACTCCAAGATGAACATTTCTGTTGGTTGAAGTCGTGAGTGCCGTCCACCATTTGTTCATGTGGATTTTTGGGTGTTAAATCTCCCTAAATCTGATGGCATTACAAGCTCAGGCGATTTTGTTTGGCTGTCTGTTGGAGGGGAAAATATAAGAAAATGTCAGTCATACATTTCATTTCGAAGCTTTCTTCGATGAGGCTCTCAACTTCCACTAGCAAATCACTTTGAAGGGGAAGAACTAAATATCCCTCTTACAATCTTCTTACAAGTAGTTCATTTTTCCAAAGAGAAAGAGGGAGGTAAACACTTAAGCTATTGAAAACAAGACTGTGTTAGAACTTTTTTTCACTTTCTAACTTCTCAAAAAAGTGTGTTGCATTGCTGCGTTAATAGGTGATGCAAAGCTTTATCGTTCTAGTTTCTGTTCGACAAATCCCACAAGATGACCGAAAGAAGGGAAAAACAACACCATGTGGTTCTTTGGACAATAATTATTATTCCAGTAATCCTCCCACCTTGAATACACAATCGTATCTTACAGTAAAGTGGCAAATAAATAAATTGTTCCCCATCCATCACTCCTCTGTTGTTTTGATGTATTATAATACAGATATATGTGTTTGGACCATGAGCTACCTACCCACTGATGTAGCCCTTCCTTCTCCTATTTAACCATTGGATTACAGCACCTAGTCACTGAGTGCCTCCAGCAGTCAACCACAGCAAAACCACTTTCTCTGCATCCAAGTTTGTAACGTAGAGAAGATAAGAGGGCATCACTAGCTTATATGGGTTTGAAATGAATGTGGTAGGAGCCTCAATTGATCAAGTTATTGATTGCCACAGGGCAGTTCATCTAAAATGTGAGAAATAATGGAGGAGGGACTGTACGCTTTTTCTTGGATACTTGTAGGTGGGATCTGCCTTTAGACGTACGCTTTGTCTTCTTTTCATCTCGATCTTTGTTGAATATGACAGTAAATCCTTCGG
>LVTN01000323.1:196266-287283 GCA_001649415.1 Musa itinerans
ACGTGTCCGTCCGCAAAGGTCAACCTCCCCGAAACCTCCCATGGTCCCTTAGAACCTACAAAAGAGAAAACGAGTTAGGGAAAACGCCTCACTCGGGATCCACAAGCAAACATATCCGAAAACACCTCATAGATAATGCAAATTATAAACAGACTTTACAAGCTTCGAACAGTTGCACAACAAAGGGTCAAAATGGTCCACTATAGACCGAGTATTTCTCACAAGTGTCCACATGACATGACATTTATTTACAAGTCTAAAGCGGCCACCAAACCTGACTAAAAATGAAATTATCAAGCTTTCGGTCGTCCCTCTACATGCTGTGCAAAGCATGAACATACCAAAAGATACGGACATACGTAAGCATTACATCAAACATTCAGTTTAGAAGTTTGTCCGTGACAGTACGTTCCACACATCACCTTCTGTCCTCGTTGAATCGGCCAAGTTCAGCTCTGCTGGCATTACTACAGTGGATCTCATGCAAACATTATCTTATACTATGCATTATCATCTCGCAGAAATAATTGTTGCAAAACTCGACTATCATGTAAAGGATTGAAGATGATATTTAAAAGCCGCAAGGAAGACATTGCATATTTTCCCTCGCTAAATGGAAAAATGACGATGTTTTTTATTTAGTGCAATGTCTCCTTAAAACTTCACCTATATTTTAATTGAATGTACCTAAATCCCTTTCCTTCCACAAAGGGGCACATGGCGCATGATTGATTTCTTCTACCAATAATATTCAATCCAAAAAAAAATGCTAGAAAAAAAGATGACCATAAAGTAAGATAATGAATGTTAAATATACAAAAGAATAAGTAGTTCAATGGGTCTGTTAATCATAGAATGACGTTTCACTTGCATCGATACAAACGGGCGGTACACACCAATTCGGGCATCAACTAGTACATGGACCACCCTCTATTTCGATTGGTCCGATCCGCCAATATAAAAAAGGAAACTTTCCTAACCCTAATCGCTTCTCACACATGCATTGACCTTTGCTTCTCAATGCGATCTACTTCTTCCTTATCTTCTGCACCATCTCATTTTCTTTTTTCCTCCTTCCTACATCGTCCTCTTTCTCTTTTTTCTTTTTCATCCCATCCGAAACGCCAATAAATATCGGTGTACCAACACTGCATTCAGAAAGAAGACAAATATCATGACAGGAGGAGGCAATGGAGCAGAATGAAACAGATTCAGCAAAAGAGGATGAGATGTAAGTAGTGAAAACACGCAATAGTTGGCCAGTTCTTCTACAAGCAGATTAAACATGTCATTTCTGACTTCACATAGCAAGACACATTCAATTTGATAGTATATACCACACGTACTGTCACGGACTTAGCTGGTTTTGACTAAGTCGTGCGGCACCCTTGTGTGTCCGTCCGCAAAGGTCAGCCTCCCCGAAACCTCCCATGGTCCCTTAGGACCTGATATTTGTTGCGTTCAGAGATATATCCACAAACTCCAAGATGAACATTTCTGTTGGTTGAAGTCGTGAGTGCCGTCCACCATTTGTTCATGTGGATTTTTGGGTGTTAAATCTCCCTAAATCTGATGGCATTACAAGCTCAGGCGATTTTGTTTGGCTGTCTGTTCGAGGGGAAAATATAAGAAAATGCTAGCCATACATTTCATTTCGAAGCATTCTTCGATGAGGCTTTCAACTTTCACTAGCAAATTACTTTGAAGGGGAATGATTAAATACCCCTCTTACAACCTTCTTACAAATAGTTCACACTCTTACAGATTTTTCCTCCCTCTTACAATCTTCTTACAAGTAGTTCATTTTTCCAAAGAGAAAGAGGGAGGTAAACACTTAAGCTATTGAAAACAAGACTGTGTTAGAACTTTTTTTCACTTTCTAACTTCTCAAAAAAGTGTGTTGCATTGCTGCGTTAATAGGTGATGCAAAGCTTTATCGTTCTAGTTTCTGTTCGACAAATCCCACAAGATGACCGAAAGAAGGGAAAAACAACACCATGTCCCACAAGATGACCAAAAGAAGGGAAAAACAACACCATGTGGTTCTTTGGACAATAATTATTATTCCAGTAATCCTCCCACCTTGAATACACAATCGTATCTTACAGTAAAGTGGCAAATAAATAAATTGTTCCCCATCCATCACTCCTCTGTTGTTTTGATGTATTATAATACAGATATATGTGTTTGGACCATGAGCTACCTACCCACTGATGTAGCCCTTCCTTCTCCTCTTTAACCATTGGATTACAGCACCTAGTCACTGAGTGCCTCCAGCAGTCAACCACAGCAAAACCACTTTCTCTGCATCCAAGTTTGTAACGTAGAGAAGATAAGAGGGCATCACTAGCTTATATGGGTTTGAAATGAATGTGGTAGGAGCCTCAATTGATCAAGTTATTGATTGCCACAGGGCAGTTCATCTAAAATGTGAGAAAAAATAATAATTTTGACTCAACTCTTAAAATCATACCTTGAGTTTTGACTTCGATATGCTCATATGTCATTTGCTCCTTTATTATCAATAAATCAATTGAAATATGAAACATGACTCTTGAGATTATGCTTTGTATTTTGACCTTGATTTGTTTATATGTTGCTAGATGCTCCTTTGATATCAATAGAATCAAATGAAAATGATAATTTTGACTTTACTCTTGAGATCATACCTTGCATTTTGACCTCGATATATTCATATATCATTTACTCTTTTGTTATTGATTGAGATATCAAGCATGACTCTTAATATTATATCTCATATTTTAACCTACGAAATCAAATAAATAATAATTATGATAATATTTTTGAAATCATGCATTACATTTTGACCTCAATATTCTGATATGATGTCATATGCTCATTCATGAACTGAATGAAGTGTCAAACATGCCTCTTGAGATTATGCCTTGCATATTGACGTTCATTTGTTTATATGTTATAATTTGTTCTTTTAATTCTAATGAATTAAATAAAAATGATATATATAACTTTTGAGCTTGATATGTTTATATATTGCTCTTTGCTCTTGCTGAGTATAAATCACATGAAATATTAAGTATGATTTTTGAATCCATGCTTTGCATCTTGATCCTTATGTTATATAATTTGTCATACGCATGTCATAGATATGGTAGTCGCTTGTTGAGCTTTATAGTTTATTTTGTTGCTATATAAAATTTTTAAATTAATTATATTATGTTTGGACCGAGACAGTGAAATACTGAAAGTTTATGATATTTTTTAATGATTTAGCATGATATTATTGTAAAAGAATATTTTACTTTTAATATTATCCAAAAATTTGAGTTAATATATATTATAAAGGCTTCGAAACCTCAGGTTTAGAATTTAAATGATTAGTTTTATAATTATAGTGTCTATATTGAATGATTTGTCTGTATAGATTTTATAATGTCGGTGTGTAAATAAGAATCGAATGCTTTTGGTGTCTTTTAGATCTGAGTTTGGATTGTGTGTGTGTGTGTGATTTGATGGAAAACGTAGCTTGATAACCGGGAAATTTAGGATGAACAACTAACGCTTGCATCTCGATGCAACCCGTGAAAGCAACATGCAGTTAAAGTAACATTTAGGTCAACTTTTGGAAGAAGAAGATGATCCAGAAATGATGAACAGCAATAGCAAAGTCGACTTTGCGAGACAGAACATTTCAGTTTTATACACCATCATTGGAGGCGGCCTTAGCAGTATCGTAGGATGCATGGAGCCCGAAGAAGAAGTAGTAAACGAGTAGCAGCGCAGTCCATATGCCAAACCTCACAAACGACGGACCGTCGATCGAGCCGAGCAGGAAAATATTGATTGCAATGGACGCTGACGGCAGCCATGGCACCAGCGGCACGCCCCACGTCTGTGGTGCCCTGGCCTGCGGCACTTCCCACCACAAGAACACCGTCGCCAGGAACCAAACCAGCACCGACACCAGGTAGCCGACCCACCCCATCCCGCCGGCCGCCCAGTACGCAGCAGTGGCTATAGAAGAGGCCAAGATCAGCACCAGAGCGGCGATGAGCTTGTTCCGGTCGGAGTCGGTCGTCTCGCCGCTGACGTAATAACGTCGAACCAGGAGGGCGACTGCAACCAACATGAAGATGAAGAGCGTCGAGATGGAGAGGAGATTGGAGAGAATGCCGAGGTTGGTGAAGAAGGCGATGACGGCGGTGGCTACGAGCATGACCACGGTAGCGTTGACGGGGGTGCCGGTGGTGGCGCGCACCTCGGCTAACCATGGAGGAACCATGTGGGTGCGGGCGATGTGGGTGAGGTAGCGGGCCTGGCCGACGGCCGACACGAGGAGCACGGTCGTCATGCCCTTGAGCGCGCCGAAGGCGACGATGTACTTGGCCCAGTCCATGCCGATGGCCTGGAAGGCGACCGAGAAGGGAGCGTCGGGGTCGATCTGTGAATAAGGCTGCATCAGGCAAAGCGTTAGCGCCAGTAGACAGTAGCAGCCAGTTGTGATGGTCATTGCACCAACGAGGCCCAGCGGGATGTCCTTGGCGGGGTTTTTAGTCTCTTCGGCCATGGTGGACACTGCATCGAAGCCTACGTAGGCGAAGAAGAGCACTGCAGAGGAAGAGAAGATTCCTCTCACACCAAAGGGAGTGAAGTCGGAGAGATTCTTGGGGTTGGCTTGGGTGAGGCCTGCGATGATGATGAAGACGATGATGGCCAGGTGGATGATGGAGGCGACGTAATTGAATCGAGAGGTCGCCTTGGTGGAAGAGACAGCAGCGAGGCAGACTAAGGCGATGACGACGACAGCGATGGGGTCGAGGCGGCTGTAGTCAGGATTGAGGCTGGTGGCGTGGATGCGGAAGTCGTTCGGGTGGTGGTTGAGGAGCGTGGCGAAGTAAGACGTCCAGGAGCGGGCGACCGCGGCGCCGCCAATCACGTACTCGAGAAGGATGTTGCCGGCAGCGATGAAAGCTATGAAGTCACCGAGCTCGACTCGAAGGTAAGCGAAGGAACCACCTGAAATGGACATGCATGGATGAACGGCGTGTGAGAGAAGCAACGGTCGATCGACATCAGCAATCCTTTGTGTAGTTAATTGGTTGTCGTTAGTAGATAACCCGAACCTGCAACTGGAATCTCCACAGCGAACTCAGTGTAGCAGAAGACGGAGAGCATGGCAGAGACGCCGGAGACAACATAGGAGAGGATGACCGCAGGACCCGCTGAGTCACGAGCCTCCTGGCCCGTGAGGACGAAAATGCCCGCGCCGATGACGGCGCCGATGCCGAACCAGATGAGGTCCCACCAGGAGAGGGTCTTCTTCATCTCAAACCCACTCCGGCCCTTGATCTCGGTGAGCTCCAGCTTATCCAGAGACCGCGACGTGATCCGATCCTTGAGCCGCGTTCCGGTCTCTTTCAAGGCCTTTGTGTAGTTTGCCCAGCTCTGGAACGACTCCTCAGGGAGGAAGTCTTGCTTGCTGCAAGTCCAAGCCCTTCTCTTTGGCTTCCCTACGCTGCTTTCGCCTACCGTCCCCATGTTTTTTCTTTCTTGGAATGCCCTCCCCTTCAAGCAAGCATATGAGAACGTATCATAACTATTTGGCGTAGAGAACCCATGAAGATATTGTTTCCTAATACTATATCTGATCAGCTAAGTGGAGTTTGAGGTCTTTGCCTCGTTTGCAGAAAGCAATCGATGTATTTGTTTTACAGAAAGATTGAAACGCATCAAGGAAAAACATACAGAAGAAGTATGGATATATCATGAATGGATACAAAGCAGAGAAAGGCCTCTCTATTCTAACAAAGAAAAATCTGTATCTGATGGAAAGAGACGAGAAGAGACGAGAGGGTACTAACTGCGCCGAGGTGCGAGGGTCCCCGGAGGAGGAGGAGCAACAACCTTCGGCAGAGCAGAGGAATGACAGAAAGGATGAGGAGGAGAGTCCCGAGTGATCGATTGCCGTCGCCAACGAGCTATATATACGGCAATGTCGGTAGCCAAACGCTCCATAAACAAACCTTTCGCCGGTGCAGCTAGCGGCTAGACTGCCCAAATTTTGGCACCGGAAACGGCTCGTCCGCCGTCTCCTTCCCCAGAAATCGATGGAAGGGAGGAAACCTTGAACTGTGCCATGTTTCTAACGCATATACACCGCAGCAGCAAAACCTATTTACGGTGTTCTTCCACTTCTTTGGAGAGGAGATTGGAGAGAATGCCGAGGTTGGTGAAGAAGGCGATGACGGCGGTGGCTACGAGCATGACCACGGTAGCGTTGACGGGGGTGCCGGTGGTGGCGCGCACCTCGGCTAACCATGGAGGAACCATGTGGGTGCGGGCGATGTGGGTGAGGTAGCGGGCCTGGCCGACGGCCGACACGAGGAGCACGGTCGTCATGCCCTTGAGCGCGCCGAAGGCGACGATGTACTTGGCCCAGTCCATGCCGATGGCCTGGAAGGCGACCGAGAAGGGAGCGTCGGGGTCGATCTGTGAATAAGGCTGCATCAGGCAAAGCGTTAGCGCTGCTAAGTATGAATCATATGAAATATTAAGTATGATTCTTGAATTCATGCTTTACATTTTGATTCTTATGTTATATGATTTATCATACGCATACTATGGATATGATAATCGCTTGTTGAGCTTTGTAGCTTATTTTGTTGCTATATAAAATTTTCAAATTAATTATATTATGTTTGGACCGAGACAGTGAAATACTGAAAGTTTATGATATTTTTTTGTGATTTAGCATGATATTATTATAAAAGAATACTTTACTTTTAATATTATCCAAAAATTTGAGTTAATATATATTATAAAGGTTTCGAGACCTCAGGTTTAGAATTTAAATGATTATTTTTATAATTATAGTGTCTATATTGAATGATTTGATTGTATAGATTTTATAATGTCGGTGTGTAAATAAGAATCGAATGCTTTTGGTGTCTTTTAGATCTGAGTTTGGATTGTGTGTGTGTGTGTGTATGACTTATATTTTGACATTGATATGCTCATTTATTATTATATACACCTTTGATATTAATCGAAGCAAATAAAATAATAATTTTGACTCTACTCTTAAGCTCCTACCTTGCATTTTGACTTCGAAATACTCAGTGACGTTGATATGCTCATATGTCATTTGCTCCTTTGTTATCGATGAATCAATTGAAATAAGAAACGTGTTTCTTGAGATTATGCTTTGTATTTTGACATTGATTTGTTTATACGTTGCTATATGCTCCTTTGATATCAATAGAATCAAATGAAAATGATAATTTTGACTTTACTCTTGAGATCAGACCTTGCATTTTGACCTTGATATATTCATATATCATTTACTCTTTTGTTATTGATTGAGATATCAAGCATGACTCTTAATATTATATCTCATATTTTAACCTACGAAATCAAATAAATAATAATTATGATTATATTTTTGAAATCATGCATTACATTTTGACCTCGATATTCTTATATGTTGTCATATGCTCATTCATGAATTGAATGAAGTGTCAAACATGCCTCTTGAGATTATGCCTTGCATTTTGACCATTCATTTGTTTATATGTTATAATTTATTCTTTTGATGCTAATGAATTAAATAAAATGATAAATATAACTTTTGAGCTTGATTTGTTTATATATTGCTCTTTGCTCTTGCTAAGTATGAATCATATGAAATATTAAGTATGATTCTTGAATTCATGCTTTACATTTTGATTCTTATGTTATATGATTTATCATACGCATACTATGGATATGATAATCGCTTGTTGAGCTTTGTAGCTTATTTTGTTGCTATATAAAATTTTCAAATTAGTTATATTATGTTTGGATCGAGACAGTGAAATACTAAAAGTTTATGATATTTTTTTGTGATTTAGCATGATATTATTGTAAAAGAATACTTTACTTTTAATATTATCCAAAAATTTGAGTTAATATATATTATAAAGGCTTCGAAACCTCAGGTTTAGAATTTAAATGATTATTCGACATTTGTTCTAATATACTTATCTTTTGATGCTGTGCAACCTTATGCCGACATTTAGAAGAATAAGTTATCGTCAATGAACAAATAGATTCAAACAAACAGTATATTCCAATCCTGCACAAGAATTATACGAAACAAGTTTAATTGTGCATAGAGAAAGCATGAGTACGTGAAATAACTACGCATTTCCACCATCTACAAACTAAGATAAGAAGAATCAAGGAAACATGAAGCCTTAACACAATCCGATCCGTCCATTTCCAGGATCATCATCACTGACCACTTACCACCTGCACTCCTATACTCCAGCGCCGTCAGTGGCTGAAGCCTTGGCCGTATCGTAGGACGCATGGAGCCCGAAGAAGAAGTAGTAAACGAGTAGCAGCGCAGTCCATATGCCAAACCTCACAAACGACGGACCGTCGATCGAGCCGAGCAGGAAAATATTGATTGCAATGGACGCTGACGGCAGCCATGGCACCAGCGGCACGCCCCACGTCTGTGGTGCCCTGGCCTGCGGCACTTCCCACCACAAGAACACCGTCGCCAGGAACCAAACCAGCACCGACACCAGGTAGCCGACCCACCCCATCCCGCCGGCCGCCCAGTACGCAGCAGTGGCTATAGAAGAGGCCAAGATCAGCACCAGAGCGGCGATGAGCTTGTTCCGGTCGGAGTCGGTCGTCTCGCCGCTGACGTAATAACGTCGAACCAGGAGGGCGACTGCAACCAACATGAAGATGAAGAGCGTCGAGATGGAGAGGAGATTGGAGAGAATGCCGAGGTTGGTGAAGAAGGCGATGACGGCGGTGGCTACGAGCATGACCACGGTAGCGTTGACGGGGGTGCCGGTGGTGGCGCGCACCTCGGCTAACCATGGAGGAACCATGTGGGTGCGGGCGATGTGGGTGAGGTAGCGGGCCTGGCCGACGGCCGACACGAGGAGCACGGTCGTCATGCCCTTGAGCGCGCCGAAGGCGACGATGTACTTGGCCCAGTCCATGCCGATGGCCTGGAAGGCGACCGAGAAGGGAGCGTCGGGGTCGATCTGTGAATAAGGCTGCATCAGGCAAAGCGTTAGCGCCAGTAGACAGTAGCAGCCAGTTGTGATGGTCATTGCACCAACGAGGCCCAGCGGGATGTCCTTGGCGGGGTTTTTAGTCTCTTCGGCCATGGTGGACACTGCATCGAAGCCTACGTAGGCGAAGAAGAGCACTGCAGAGGAAGAGAAGATTCCTCTCACACCAAAGGGAGTGAAGTCGGAGAGATTCTTGGGGTTGGCTTGGGTGAGGCCTGCGATGATGATGAAGACGATGATGGCCAGGTGGATGATGGAGGCGACGTAATTGAATCGAGAGGTCGCCTTGGTGGAAGAGACAGCAGCGAGGCAGACTAAGGCGATGACGACGACAGCGATGGGGTCGAGGCGGCTGTAGTCAGGATTGAGGCTGGTGGCGTGGATGCGGAAGTCGTTCGGGTGGTGGTTGAGGAGCGTGGCGAAGTAAGACGTCCAGGAGCGGGCGACCGCGGCGCCGCCAATCACGTACTCGAGAAGGATGTTGCCGGCAGCGATGAAAGCTATGAAGTCACCGAGCTCGACTCGAAGGTAAGCGAAGGAACCACCTGAAATGGACATGCATGGATGAACGGTGTGTGAGAGAAGCAACGGTCGATCGACATCAGCAATCCTTTGTGTAGTTAATTGGTTGTCGTTAGTAGATAACCCGAACCTGCAACTGGAATCTCCACAGCGAACTCAGTGTAGCAGAAGACGGAGAGCATGGCAGAGACGCCGGAGACAACATAGGAGAGGATGACCGCAGGACCCGCTGAGTCACGAGCCTCCTGGCCCGTGAGGACGAAAATGCCCGCGCCGTACCTTGCATTTTGACCTCGATATATTCATATATCATTTACTGAGATTTCAAGCATGACTCTTAATATTATATCTCATATACATGGACCACCCTCTATTTCGATTGGTCCGATCCGCCAATATAAAAAAGGAAACTTTCCTAACCCTAATCGCTTCTCACACATGCATTGACCTTTGCTTCTCAATGCGATCTACTTCTTCCTTATCTTCTGCACCATCTCATTTTCTTTTTTCCTCCTTCCTACATCGTCCTCTTTCTCTTTTTTCTTTTTCATCCCATCCGAAACGCCAATAAATATCGGTGTACCAACACACATTACACTGGTATTGACCAGTTTATCAAAACGGTCCAGTACCCGAAATAACATCCTTGCTAGTAATGCTCATCACTAATGCAGAGTAATATTTGATAGGCAGACATATGCACTACAATGATCACTATGACGGATCCAGTACCCAAAATAGCAATCCTGACTGTTAATGTTCATCACTACTGCACTGTAACATTTGATAGGCAGACATATGCACTATGCTCATTACTAAGGCGGTCCAGACAACCGCCTTGGCAATTTCCCAACATATACAGTGATTCGTATACAATCCCAAGGCTTTTTGATGCTTTGAGAATATATTAGGGAAGGCAACCGGACTGGAGATGGGATAGCCAAGTAAGTAATATTGGGAATTCAAGTCTCTGATTCAACAAATACAAGCGATAATGAAACACAATGCTAATATTCCGACTAGAGAGTATGTGGGCAGTAGAAAACACACAGTAGCTGAAGCCAACACGAAACTGGGTTTCCGGGGTACTGGCGGTACCACCGCCTGACACTGGGTGGTACTACTACCTAGTTTGGATTGTGTGTGTGTGTGTGTGTGTGTGTGTGATTTGATGGAAAACGTAGCTTGATAACCGGGAAATTTAGGATGAACAACTAACGCTTGCATCTCGATGCAACCCGTGAAAGCAACATGCAGTTAAAGTAACATTTAGGTCAACTTTTGGAAGAAGAAGATGATCCAGAAATGATGAACAGCAATAGCAAAGTCGACTTTGCGAGACAGAACATTTCAGTTTTATACACCATCATTGGAGGCGGCCTTAGCAGTATCGTAGGATGCATGGAGCCCGAAGAAGAAGTAGTAAACGAGTAGCAGCGCAGTCCATATGCCAAACCTCACAAACGACGGACCGTCGATCGAGCCGAGCAGGAAAATATTGATTGCAATGGACGCTGACGGCAGCCATGGCACCAGCGGCACGCCCCACGTCTGTGGTGCCCTGGCCTGCGGCACTTCCCACCACAAGAACACCGTCGCCAGGAACCAAACCAGCACCGACACCAGGTAGCCGACCCACCCCATCCCGCCGGCCGCCCAGTACGCAGCAGTGGCTATAGAAGAGGCCAAGATCAGCACCAGAGCGGCGATGAGCTTGTTCCGGTCGGAGTCGGTCGTCTCGCCGCTGACGTAATAACGTCGAACCAGGAGGGCGACTGCAACCAACATGAAGATGAAGAGCGTCGAGATGGAGAGGAGATTGGAGAGAATGCCGAGGTTGGTGAAGAAGGCGATGACGGCGGTGGCTACGAGCATGACCACGGTAGCGTTGACGGGGGTGCCGGTGGTGGCGCGCACCTCGGCTAACCATGGAGGAACCATGTGGGTGCGGGCGATGTGGGTGAGGTAGCGGGCCTGGCCGACGGCCGACACGAGGAGCACGGTCGTCATGCCCTTGAGCGCGCCGAAGGCGACGATGTACTTGGCCCAGTCCATGCCGATGGCCTGGAAGGCGACCGAGAAGGGAGCGTCGGGGTCGATCTGTGAATAAGGCTGCATCAGGCAAAGCGTTAGCGCCAGTAGACAGTAGCAGCCAGTTGTGATGGTCATTGCACCAACGAGGCCCAGCGGGATGTCCTTGGCGGGGTTTTTAGTCTCTTCGGCCATGGTGGACACTGCATCGAAGCCTACGTAGGCGAAGAAGAGCACTGCAGAGGAAGAGAAGATTCCTCTCACACCAAAGGGAGTGAAGTCGGAGAGATTCTTGGGGTTGGCTTGGGTGAGGCCTGCGATGATGATGAAGACGATGATGGCCAGGTGGATGATGGAGGCGACGTAATTGAATCGAGAGGTCGCCTTGGTGGAAGAGACAGCAGCGAGGCAGACTAAGGCGATGACGACGACAGCGATGGGGTCGAGGCGGCTGTAGTCAGGATTGAGGCTGGTGGCGTGGATGCGGAAGTCGTTCGGGTGGTGGTTGAGGAGCGTGGCGAAGTAAGACGTCCAGGAGCGGGCGACCGCGGCGCCGCCAATCACGTACTCGAGAAGGATGTTGCCGGCAGCGATGAAAGCTATGAAGTCACCGAGCTCGACTCGAAGGTAAGCGAAGGAACCACCTGAAATGGACATGCATGGATGAACGGTGTGTGAGAGAAGCAACGGTCGATCGACATCAGCAATCCTTTGTGTAGTTAATTGGTTGTCGTTAGTAGATAACCCGAACCTGCAACTGGAATCTCCACAGCGAACTCAGTGTAGCAGAAGACGGAGAGCATGGCAGAGACGCCGGAGACAACATAGGAGAGGATGACCGCAGGACCCGCTGAGTCACGAGCCTCCTGGCCCGTGAGGACGAAAATTCCGGCGCCGATGACGGCGCCTATGCCGAACCAGATGAGGTCCCACCAGGAGAGGGTCTTCTTCATCTCAAACCCACTCCGGCCCTTGATCTCGGTGAGCTCCAGCTTATCCAGAGACCGCGACGTGATCCGATCCTTGAGCCGCGTTCCGGTCTCTTTCAAGGCCTTTGTGTAGTTTGCCCAGCTCTGGAACGACTCCTCAGGGAGGAAGTCTTGCTTGCTGCAAGTCCAAGCCCTTCTCTTTGGCTTCCCTACGCTGCTTTCGCCTACCGTCCCCATGTTTTTTCTTTCTTGGAATGCCCTCCCCTTCAAGCAAGCATATGAGAACGTATCATAACTATTTGGCGTAGAGAACCCATGAAGATATTGTTTCCTAATACTATATCTGATCAGCTAAGTGGAGTTTGAGGTCTTTGCCTCGTTTGCAGAAAGCAATCGATGTATTTGTTTTACAGAAAGATTGAAACGCATCAAGGAAAAACATACAGAAGAAGTATGGATATATCATGAATGGATACAAAGCAGAGAAAGGCCTCTCTATTCTAACAAAGAAAAATCTGTATCTGATGGACCGAGACGAGAAGAGACGCGAGGGTATTAACTGCGCCGAGGTGCGAGGGTCCCCGGAGGAGGAGGAGCAACAACCTTCGGCAGAGCAGAGGAATGACAGAAAGGATGAGGAGGAGAGTCCCGAGTGATCGATTGCCGTCGCCAACGAGCTATATATACGGCAATGTCGGTAGCCAAACGCTCCATAAACAAACCTTTCGCCGGTGCAGCTAGCGGCTAGACTGCCCAAATTTTGGCACCGGAAACGGCTCGTCCGCCGTCTCCTTCCCCAGAAATCGATGGAAGGGAGGAAACCTTGAACTGTGCCATGTTTCTAACGCATATACACCGCAGCAGCAAAACCTATTTACGGTGTTCTTCCACTTCTTTCCTCGATTCCCAGCCTTTTTTTGTATATTGACAACGAGGCATCAGTCACATCCATCACGCAGTTGTCCGTTCGATCAAGGCCGCATGGTGATAATTTGACCGCCACATTCCTACTCTTGAAGAGATTCCATAGTGATCAGGATCTTGAGCTTGTCTGGTGTTGTGAGAGACGCTGTTCTTAATTGGTCCACAGTAAGATTCTGACATTAGTATATATATAATATATAACGTAACGATGCAATTGGTGGGAGACACATAGGATGATGGGCCCATCCGCCACGGTGGGAAGGCTTCGACGAGGGATGAAGACGCAGATGAGGCACGCTCATCATGTGAAGGCATTCATTCGGTGCCTGCCACAACAGTACTTTGTCAACGCTCCTACGAGCCTGCAAAGCTCGACCTCGAAGGATCGGAAACAGCTACAGATTCTGAGCAACCATGCATTCATTGCATGACCACACAGAACACATCGTCACCCACCAAACACCGTCTCTGTCAGCTTTCCGCACTCATAATCATGAAATTTTTTTTTTTTGTGTGTATAATTACGATGGATGTTTAATCTTTTTCTTGAGTTTTGATATCATTTCCATGCGAATTATCCTCCTTTTCTTCCATTCAGGTGATTCCAGCAACTCATCGGTAGATGGTTACGGTGATAAGCTGAATAATTAAAGCTCACAAGTGCATCTTTTTCGTTCAGCAAATTGTTAGGAGCAGCTTTTTGATGGAGTCGTTTTAGTGGAAATCCAATGCAACATCGCTTTCGCTTGTTGATGCCACATGTTTCCCCTTCATAAGAAATGAAGTTACAGTAATACCGAAGGCATTCACCAAATGTCATCCTCATCATGATTAGAACAATCGATGAGAGTGGTTTGATGTTTGAGCTTACAAGAACACCAAATTCCATCGCGGTAAATCTATCAGCCTATGAAGCATGCATGTCTTGTTTGATATGGTGATTAAACTTGTTTTATTTCATCAAGTTGACTGCTGTCTTTACATCAATGGATGGTCTCTTCTTGTTGGTTGCGGCAGTGCAAAATCCGATAGCTATTTGCTCTACAGGCTTGCTTGTCCATGTCGTCCTCCGTCACTGGTACAAGGGGAATCATCGTCTCCATTTCTTTATTGTTAGTTCCTGTCGTTCTCCGATAATATAATGTTTTCCTCTGCTTCTCTGCTTTTAACGTGGATGGATAACACCGAAGACCCCACTACTTCGCTCTCGGACGCAGACACACGGACACAGCTAAAGGGTGGTGGAGAAAGGCGAGCCGAAGAGGAGACAGGGAGGTGCAGGTGACAGAGGGGAGCCACCGTTCTGTCGTCCCGACCCGAGACTCGCCCGAACAGTTGTGCTTCACATTCCTCGCATCCTTTCCTCTCTCTCCTCGAACCGCAACTATATCGCAGTGGGAACCTTTTCTCTCTTTCACCTAAAAAAATCCCACCTTGATGAAGCTTCCAAGCTCTGGTCTCTTCCCTCTCCTGGCTCTTTTTTATTGAAACAAAACCCCTGCTCGAGTTCCTAAAAATCCCACCTTTAAGGCGCGCTCTCTCTCTTTGGTCTTGTTTCAACTCCACTTAGCTTTTGAGCGGAAGCCTTCCTCCTCTCAGAGAGGCTTTCACTTTTCTCCTGGAGGGTAAAGTAGCTAAATTTGATTTCCCTGAGTCGGGAACGACAAATCGTTTTCCACGTGTTTTGTCCATAAAGTTTTCGATTTTTGTGGATTTCGAAGCTGTTTTCCGCTGATTTAGATCGATAAATCCCGACCAAGATCGCCTTTTTTTTGTTGTTGTTTCTTTGAGCGGCGGAATGGGGTGCACGTACTCGAGGGTGGAGGTTGACGAGGTTGTGTGGCGGTGCAAGGAGCGGCGGAGGCTCATGAAGCAGCTTCTGAGCTGCCGGGCGGAGCTCGCCGCCGCTCACATGGCGTACCTCAAGTCCTTGAGGAACACTGGCGCCACCCTTTTGCAGTTCACCGAAGTCGAGACGACGATCCTGGGTGACGCCCCCCCTCTCCGCCTCACGTTGCCTCCCTTTCCACCCCCACCTCCGCCTCTGCCACCCTCCCCGCCGCCCCCTCTGCCGCTCTCGCCGCCGCCCCCTCCCAACTTTAGTCCCATTGCCACGAAGGAGGCGATGGAGGAGAAGGTTTCTGTCGAGGATCCGAATGATATGGATGACAACGGGAGCTGCGGGACGCCTCGCCCTCCCGTCCCTGGATCAGTCTGGGACTTCTGGGATCCGTTTGTCCCTCCGGCTTCCTCGAGTTCTTCATCTCCAGTGCCTCGAAGGGAACAAGTAGCCGTCTCGCAGGCTGCAGTGGACGAAGAGGATTGGGCAGAGACTAAATCCGAGTTTGAGGAGGAGGAGGAGGAAGAAGAGGAAGAAGAGAAGGTGATCCAAAGAAAGGAAGATTTTGCTGTGACAGTGGATCGGGCGAGAGAGAAATGCCCCCTTAAGGAATTGGCCGACGACAACTCTTCGGTAGTAAGTTGGTTAACCAAGGACACGGACATGGGGATGGTGGTGTGGAGGAGCAAGAAGACATTGGCAGGGATTATAAGAGAGGTGGATGATTATTTCTTGAAAGCTGCGGCTGGAGGAAGGGATGTTGCAGTTCTTCTTGAGTCGAATCGCAGCTACCGTTATCCTTGGGATCCTGAAGCAAGGAAAGGTAATCTATAATTTGCATCTCATTTGCTTTATGATGTCAATGTTCTTGAATGATTAATCAATGTGCAATTTTCTTTTTCTAGTGCTTTATTGTGCACTGCTCAATAATATTATGTTCACCTCAGTTATTGACCTTGTCGATACTAGGGAGAAGTGTTAGATTGCATTTTGTGATATCTAGTGTCTCTGAACAGTTACTGTTGTAACAGTGATAGATCTGCTGCCGTCTATCTTAGCACCTTCACCAAGAACTAGCATTAACTCAACAACAAGAATTATTAAGGGACAAATATTTCAAACTGCAAAATTAGACGATACTTGATAATTAGACCTTACTTTTGTATAATTAGATCTTTGTGTGCCTGTGCATGTTTTTTTACCACCACACCGATGTTGAACTGAGCTGGCTTCTTCGCCTATCCTACTCATACATAGTGAATTGTGGATATAGGTTTTTCTAGTGATATCTAGGCTGCTTATTGATCAGGTTGAGAAAATTCTACCCAACCTATCACTTGATCACAATCTAACAACTGCATTGGCAGTCTCGTCATATAGGATCATGGTGATGAGCTACTTAGCATGCTTATAAGAGAAGCTTCTGATAACAAGTTTCCAAAATTACCAAGACAATTGCTCATCTGGTAGCTGTCTTTTCTTTCAACTACTTGGTATGATAATTTCTATTCTTCAGGGAAGAGTTCCAAGTCCGCCAAGGTCGTAAATGCATTGACATGGAGCTGGTCTTTCAGATCTTCTCATTCTAACAAGGATGCTCAAGATGCAATTAATGCTAGCAGGCATGGTAACCATTGCACAACACTAGAAAAGCTTTTTGCTGAGGAGCAGAGGCTCTACAAGCAAGTGAAAGTAAGCACTCTATTAAGATCAAATTTTACCAGATTTACAGTCGCAAGCATTTTACTTCTATTCTACATTCTTTGTGGAAAAGTGAAGAAGAAAACTGTTAAATGCTCATTTGCCAAATATTGCTTTATATTGCTTTAATTGAGCGACAAGTCGATATAAATTTCCATGGTCCTGTTGCTGTATCCTGTTTATCTTCCATTTTCTTTAAAGGCCACATAAGCAAACACATACATCTCATTTTTAACGGGGGTTGAATTAATCAGAAATGTGTAGTTATGTGACATTCTAAAATCTAGTAACATTATAGTCCATAGTACTTAATTTCCTAATTTTGGAAATGTTAACAACAATGTGTAGATCATGTATTATGATCTTATTTGCCCTAACCAGTGATTTAAAAAGTGCTAGGCGCCAAAAGGCACCAAGGTTCCAAAACGCCCGAGGCGCTAGGTGCTCGCTCGAGTGAAATGAGGCGTTAAAATATAAAAAATATGTAATATAATTAATAAATATAATTATTTAAATAAAAATATGATATTAAATTAAGAAAATCTTAAGTATAAAGTCACAATGTCACATTAACAAAAGTCTCAAAATTCAAAACAATAAATAAAGTTAGCAGTATTAAAATCAAAATAATATATTATTAATCTAATAAATAAAAAATACTGTTAGTATACTGTTAACAACGTACTAAATCGAGTGTTAGAAGAGTGTGGGAAGAGATGAGACCAAGGCTACTAACTGAGAGCAACGGTAGCGGAGAGAGGCAGCGGCAGCAGAAAGAAAATGTTGGCGGCAGGAGTTGGGTTAGGGTTGGGGAAGTCGCGAGAGGCAGCAGAGAGAGGCTGATATCGATGCTTTAGTTGGTTCGATTGAACCAACTAACGCAAATGTGACCGAACCAAACCTAACACACTGGTTCGGTCGCTTGATTTAACTCGGGTGCTCGCACGAAGCGCTTGGCACCTGGGCTCGGGCCAGTGACCTTATGTAGCCCAAACCTCATAATCAAACCTTTATATCCCCTTAGGACACAGTTTGGCTAATTATCAAATGTAAACATTATAAGAGAAGTATGCAGATGCTAAAGTTAGACACACAAATCCCTTACAAACATGTTACTTTGTTCCTAATTATTAATTCAGTGCCAAGTGTTACTGTCTTAATATCTAGTGGCCTTCTTTATTGCAGGATCAGGAAAATGCTAAATCCCAGCATAAGAAGATAATCTTGCTACTGCAAAAACTAGAAGCCGGTGACTATGACTTAATAAGAACTGAGAAAACTCGATCAGACATAGAGGAACTGCAGTGCCGAATGATATCTTTGAAGGAGTCAATCGATGGAACATGTTTGTCAATATCAAAACACCGGGATGAAGAGTTACTTCCTCAGTTAATTGAATTTTCTGTTGGGTAAGTTAATAAAGTGCCCTTTGTTTGACTTAAATCCTGGTGCTTACTGCATGCTTATACAAGACTAGTTTATAGCAAAACAATTAGTAGCTTTCAACCAGACTTTTCGCTAAATAAATAATCAAACTCCTTTATCCTTGGTTTCTGCTTAGGTACTATCTTGATTACTAGTTATCTACACATATGATTTTGATATTTGATTTGCCCTCTTTTGAAGCCTTTTGAAGATGTGGGGAACAATGTACGAATGTCATCAAGTGCAAAACCATGTTTCTCAACAGGCCAATCTTCTTGATAACCATCTAGGCACTGATCCGACGACTGACTCCCATCAACATGCCATATCTCAGCTAGAAACAGAGGTGGCTTTCTGGTATAATTCCTTCTGCAACCTCTTCTGCTGTCAACGTGAATATGCACACATTCTCAACCAGTGGGTGCGACTAACCGATTGCCTTCCGGAAAATGATACACTGATGGGATCAACATCCAGTATCCGTGGTTTTTGTGAAGAACTTCAACAAGTTCTTGATAGGCTCCCAGACAAGGTACTACCACCTGCCCTTTTCCCTTTATTATGCACTGATGTTTATTTTCTGTTACATTAGGAGACATGCTATGTTGCAGTTGGCATCTACCGGCATGTATGAGTTCTTTACTCTGCACATTTATGATTGCATAAATTGCTTGAAGTTCTTGAAATAAGATGATGAATCAAATGTGACTATTGGTACAATCTATGAATTCTGTAATAGTTACCTTGGATGTGGCGAGGGTAGAAGATTCATGTCTTCAAATTTAGTTTCTTGGTTGATTTTTTACTTGATTTTGTTGCATGTCCTAATGAACCACTTGTTACGTATATGTTCTGATTGTTTAACCTTCCTTTTCACGAGGATAAAGATGTATGTTTAAAGTTTAGGTCTGTTCATGGATGCATGCTTCAGATGTACACTTTTACTGGACATATGTGCAAATAAATAGTTGCATCTGAGTACAGGTAACATGCATGTACCGGAAACCTAAGTGAAAACTAACTTGTGGCGAATGTTGACCAGACAAGTGGTATTGGAATGCGATTTTTGTTTTATAGTTTGAACTAATCTTTCTCCGTTAAATCTCTCCACCAACCAGGTCAATTTCTACTTTCCAAATTTTCTTGCTTTCTGTATCTTAACAGGTAGCAGCTGAGGCAATTAAGAGCTTTTTATTGGTCATTCGCTCTATAATTCTGCAACATAACAAAGAGCACAGCCTGAAGAAGATATCTGATCGACTCCAGAGCAGGTTGGAGAAAGAGTTGATCTCTCTTCGCACATCGGAGAAGCATGATGAGCATGCCCTTCAAGATCCACAGGCGAATACGCTTCCATCGTCAACTAGGCATGCAAAACTGGAAGCTTTTAGGAAGAGGGTGGAGGAAGAGAAAGCCAAGTATCTCGATTCGGTTCGCAGGAGTCGAGCCATGACACTGAACAATCTGCAGACCTGCCTCCCAAATGTATTCCAGGCTCTAACGGGGTTCTCGAGTGTTTGCGCGCAAGCTTTGGGGGGCATTGTTGGTTCCACAGAAGTTGCACCAAGTTTTTCGGAAAGTGTTTCACCTGTGCACTCGTGAACTTTTTACCATGATGAATTCTGTAAGCAAAACCTTCTCTGGTTTCGGCATCATGGCCGATGGTTTGCCGATCACTTTCTGGAAAATTATGGTCTTTTCTTTTCGAGCAAAGATTTTATGTTCTAGTGTTAAAAAATCCAGGAAATATATTGCTAAACAATGGGGGGCAACTCACAGAGCTTGCAGGGAGTGACATGAAACAGGGCTGATCATACTATTACAAGCTGGTTCGGATCGTCTCAGCCTATAAAAGAAAAAAAAAAGGTGCTAAATCCATGATAAAGAAAAATAAATGAAAGCACAACTGTGTTGAAATGTAAGCAGATAGGCTTTTGGTTTCAGATGGGGTTCTGCTTGGCATTTGTGATGTGTTTGTCATTTCAGATGGATCTTCTTGACATTTGTGTAAACAGTACTAACATTAAAGAGATTCTTATCTCTTTCCTTACTTCTGTATTGGCCTCTTCACACTGTGCAAAGACATTGACATTTGCAGAAAAGATCCTTCAAACAGTTAATGACATCCAAGTCAACGGTGTATTGATAATTCAACCTGCCATTGGCTCCCTGCTCCTGAAAATTCTCTATTGAAGAAAGTAAAAAACCACCAATCATGTGACCATAGCAGAGCAAAATTCCTCTCTATCTGAAATGAAACTGTTTTTGTATCAGTGGAACCATTTCAGGATCTTGGCATTCCCTGAGAACAGGATTCTAACCCCAAACAGCATTATTCTGGAAGTGTGAGCCACCTGTTACAAGAATTCAGATTCTGTTTGTTTCTAAAAGGGGTTGAGAGTTGGAATCATCTTCTTTGAGGACTAATCAAATATCGGAAAACAGAATAAGCCAGGATCTTGACATGATTACTTTCCAGATATGAGACAATTCAATTCAGATTGTGAAAGATGCCAGCTTGAAGAGAAAAAGAAGAAAAAGGACTATATTGCTTACTCAAAAACATGAATGCTTGGAAGAATATAACTGATACACAGCATAATCTATCAACTAGCTTGCAGAAAATAATGGTAGATGGTTGGCTAAATCTGCTCCTCCTAAACAAGCTATAGATCAAGCCAGAACTTTACAAGAGTCCTGCTCAACAGAGCTCCAGGTAGAAAGGATTTCAGGAGGATAGGCATCTTCCAAAAAGAAGGAAAAAGAAAAACCTAGCATATTGAATTAACCACATGGATAGCTTCCCTGTTTGTGGCTTCAGTGTGTACATCTAAAAAGAAGAATGACATGGCGGATCTCTGCTTGCTTTGATGGCCGGAACCTTGAGTCCACTTCAGTTTCAAGCTTGCTTCTTTCGGAGCATCAGCGTCTTCCCCTCAACATCATCGTCTTCCACCTGCAAAGGAGAGATAACATTAGAATTTTAGACGATGCATCCCTCGCAAAAGAGCCACGCTCGGTGATCAGCTTTCTTCATCAAAACTACTTATTGCGGCCCCAGAGGGAGAAAATAAATCGAATCTTGAAGAATTAATCCGCAAAACAATGATTCTTATCAGCTTTCTCCATCAAAACTACTTATTTCGGTCCCAGAGGGAGAAAATAAATCGGATCTTGAAGAATTAATCCGCAAAACAATGATTCCAGGATGTCGACAACCTCTTCAATAAGAGAAGGAAACCAATCGGATGCGGAAGAACACATCAAGAAGCCTAATTCGACCTACCTGGCATCAGAAGACGAGCTGGATTTCACTCGGGACGGGCCTCTCCATGAGAACTCGGAGGAACAAGATCAAGAACCGAATCCATCCACCAAACCGTGCCATTTCTCACCGTTGACCTACCAAAAAGTTCCCACCTTTTTTCAACAGATAGCTAAAAGCGTCGAATCTTGTAGAAATGACCCCAAACAAGAAGCAACAAACCCAGCGGTACGGTTCTACTTCTAACCACGGCAAGCAGAGGGAAGGAACCGATCGGAACGTGCAAGAGAGAAATCAGAAGGTTAAATTCGACCCACCTGAGATCAGAAGGCGAGCTGGATCTCATTCGGGACGGGCCTCTCCATGAGAACTCGAAGGAACAACATCAAGAACCGAATCCAACCACCGAATCGGGCCATCTCGCCCCGAGAAACGAAGAGGCGGTGACGGAGAGAAGGGAAAGAACTGGGCAAGAGAACAGGAGACGGAGAGGGAGAGGAAGATAGTACGTAGCGCCTTCTGGTATCGGTCGTCATTCAAGCACCACCGAGGATTAATAACGGAAGAAGGAATGAAGCTAGCTCGGAGACGGAGAGGGAGAGGAAGACAGTACGTGGCACCTTCTGGTATCGGTCGTCATCCAAGCTCCACCACCTGGGATTAATAACGGAAGAAGGAATGAAGCTAGCGATCCTTCGAAACGAACCTGGCCGCGTTCCCGGCCGCATCAAGGAGCAGAGCGGACAAGGCGGTCGAAACGATGACTCGTCGGCTGCTAGCGTTAGATCTCATGTAGATCTGAGATTCGCTCGCCAACCATCCTCGACGACTCGTCCGAGACACCGACCGGGAAAGAGCGGTTCCCCATTGCACGGAGAGCGTGCGATGACGTCATCTATCGCGTGTCACCTGTGGGTTTTCCTGGTTGGCCTCTCTGCCGACACACGTAATCCGGGCCGGTACGCGAACCGCCGCTTTATGATCTGCGCTTTGTGATGTGTTAAGAGACTACCCTTCATCGTATGAGAAATTGTTTGTCATTCCGAAAGGTCGAATGTTTGAAATGAAGAAAAGAAACCTTCATTTATATTGATGGAGTAAAGGATAGAGACACTACGACAAGTTAGACTTTCACTCCGGTATATATTATTACTGATTAAAAATATATTATTACTGTAGTTTTTCATACATTAAATTAAATATTTTATTATGATTTTTAGAAAACTATAGTTATAGATATTTTATTGGCCACAATTATTAAGCAACGGTAAGAAAAGATAAGTATAAAATATTATTTGGTCTCCTTTTATTCTTTTATAAACCATGCCCTTCTTTTATCTCATATCAATAATAATTTCTCACCAAAATGTTAAGGGAACGTTTGATCGATCAATCATTGGTGTGACTCATAGGTTAACGAGAAATTATCCATTTTAGACGATGAGCATATTTGTACGATTTTATCCTTTTTTTGAAACATATGAGCTCTAAAAAAATACTTCTAAGGGTAAAAGAGACTTAGCGATCTTATAAGTCATTGGTTTCCATACTCCTCAACTAATGTAGGACTAAATGATTTTATCAGTGCTCCCTCCCATATGAGAGTTAAGGGCTCATAGCCGAGGTGCATGACTCGGTAGCGAGTTTACTCGATCGGGGTGCAGTAGGCCTTAGGCCGTCATTCTAGCACCAATATGATAAGGGACCATTTAGTCTCACATTAGTTGAGGAGTATCAGAACCAAGAGCTCATAAGTCCATCAAGTCTTCCTTACCCTTAGAGGCGCCTTTTGGAGCTCACATGCTCCGAAAATGACAAAATCGTACGGGTATGTCGAATAATTCCTCGCGATACCAATGGTTGGCCAACCAAATGGTCCATTACTAGATTGACACCAGAAGGAGGGCTCGAGGCTTGCACCTCGATCGAGCAAACTTGCTCCCGAGTCGTGTATCTCGGCTATGAGCCCTTAGCTCCCTTATTGGAGGGAGTATTGATAAGACCATTTCATCGCACATTGGTTGAGATGTATGGAAACCAAGGGTTTATAAGTCCGTCAGGTCTTCCTTACCCTTAGAGAGGCATTTTGGAGCTCACATGTATAGAAAAGGATACAATCGTATATATACGCTCATCGTCCAAAGCGAAAAATTCCTCACCGATGCAAATCAAATGATCCCTTATCAAAAGCCTCCTTCGAGGACCGATGCATCTTTACAAGACTAGCGTTAGTACAAAGGGGCATGATCTCTGTACTTGCTACCATCAATCGAAGATTAAGAATCCGTTTCTGTGGACGAAATTATTAGCTAATATTGTGGTTAGTATATATATACTGTTGTTGTGGTTGTCTTTCATTCAGTAAAAATATCTATTTATACAATTAAATAATAACATAAATATGTGAGTTATTATAATTATCCTATAGTTGAATAATTGTAGCAACAACTAAACTATAACTGTAGCTGTCGTTTGCAATGTAAAGTATTTATTACTGTAGTTGAATAATCGTGATAATAACAAAGGTATTACTGTGATTTTTATTCGCACGGTAAAAGCATCTATTATTATAGTATCGAAATGATAAATTAACTATTAATGTGATTTTAATTTGTAAGGAAAAAATATCCAATACTGTAGTAATTCTTGTTGAACTTTGATCTGAGCTGGAGTTCTTCTGTTATTAAACACAGCAAAGAGATCGAAATAGACCAGAATAGAATGAGCAGACACAGAAGTCCAAGTTTAGGAGTCATCTAATGAAGTAATTCTTGTTGAACTTTGATCTGAGCTGGAGTAGGAGGTCAATGGGTCAGCAACGAGACACCTCCTGACACACCACTTGACCCTTCTACCTTGAGAGGAGTAGATGGTTGAGTCAACTCACTCTGTGGTTGGCGGTCGGACTCGAGCTCACTCGACCATCTTGACTCGTGGATTAGACACACCTAAGACGAAACAGCAAACGACCGGGCCCCAGCTAGTCATCTTCCTGAGTGGCTCGATTTCACTGTTTGCTGTTTTGTGCAATACAGCAACCGTTTTCACAAGCCATTCTTTCTCGGTGCATAAATGCTCGCCCACCGCCCGCGTCGAATACCAACCGAGCGATCTCGCGGCGACATGGACGAATCGTGGCGGGTCTCCATCGGATCCATTCTCCCCCGCCGGCGCTCCACCGAGGAGGCGAGGGGGCGGCGGGGCCGCTGGGCTGATTCCGGAGCCGGCGATGGCGCCCCCCTGGGCCCCGACGACTTCCGCGACGTCTTCGGTGGTCCGCCGCGGACCGTCCTGCTCCGCCGCTTCTCAGGCGAGCTCCATGCGCCGGCCGATCCACGGCCGGTTTCCTTCTACGACGAGCTCCTCCGTCCGGCGGAGCGGCCGCGAGGGATCCCGCGGGCGGCGGCCGGGCGGGGCGTGCCGGCGTTCGGAGCGCTGCCGAGGGCGGGGCTGCTGAGGACGGAGGAGGGGTTCTACGACGACATATTCGGGTCGGAGGGAGGCGGCGGAGGTCGGCAGTCGAGGTCCAAGTCGTCATCTTCGGTCCTGAGCTCTGAGGACATGAGCCCTCCCATCCGGATGGCGGCGTCGATGGCGGAGGACGCCGTGCTCTCTTCCTTCGCTTCTAAGCTCAGGTACTATTCAATCTCAACCCCTTGTTGTAGAGATAGACCAAATTAGAAACAAAAAAAAGGAACCCAAAGAAAAAAAAAATTATATAATAATAAATTATGTTTTTTTTTTGGGTCTTTTTTTGCTCTCTTCCTTCGCTTCTAAGCTCAGGTACTATTCAATCTCAACCCCTTGTTGTAGAGATAGACCAAATTAGAAACAAAAAAAAGGAACCCAAAGAAAAAAAAAATTATATAATGATAAATTATGTTTTTTTTTTGGGTCTTTTTTTATACTTCTTTTTACCTTTTTTTTTCACATCTTTTTCATGTATAATAATCCAATACATGCAAATGAATATTTTGGTGAAAAATAAACAAAAATAGATATTTTTTCTTCAAGGAAAGACCAAATCACATATCTTTCAAATGGCCTACTTGTAATTTCTTGAATAACCAATGAAACTACAAATGTTGTACATTTTTGTGAAATTAATGAACTATCAAAAACACACTTCTAATTGAGGATAATAGACATTTAGGATCCGTTTAAATATAGCAAATCATAACACAAATTTCGAATTAGGCTCTAATCTTTTGTCGGCTGGTGATAAAGAGGATATATCAATAAAAATCACATAAAAAGATAATCCAGTACATAAGGCTAGTGCTATACATAGTCTTATCATTGTATATTGAATAAAGAGGCTGTTTTGATGACTTGTATCTTAATCATTTAGACTTAAGAAAGAGTAAATTTATGGTAAACTACAAGGTTCAATCATTTTATGTTTTATATGTCCTTGATTGACTCTAGTTAATGGAATGGGTATATGTATATATGATATCTTGATCTTAAAGGATTATACATGAAAAACATTTCATTAAGGAGGTTGCCTCAATGTAATTATGAAAATTTCTGTAAAGTTTTTTTCATCGTTGGGGTATATGCATCAAATTATTTTATATTTATCGTAAAATTTTCATTTCTGTGATCTTTGGAGAATGATGCCATGTCATGATGTCAATGAGCGCACCCATTACTGTTACGGAAGCACAATGTCACCAAACTATATAGCTTGTGGGGGAGCGCATTCGAAATTTATCATACCTAAACATTATCTAACATCACATTGAAAGAATATAGATTATGAATAACAAGATAAGGACTTCATCGTTAACTGTTACCAATGATGGAAATGCATTATCTTTTGGTCTATGTTTGCTGGAAAAGTAAAAGCTCACTCAATAAGCATGATCATGAACAGCATCATCATAGTTATTACACTTTACAGATGAATGAAATCATGACCTTCCACGCTTAATGATGTTATGCAAGCAGTGGTTTTCTTTCTAGAGTTGGAACCCAAAAGAGTGATCTCATGTAGCAAGTGCAAGCAGATAAACTTTACCCTACTCAATTCCCTTTGATGCTCTGTTGGTTGTGGAGTTTGAACCCATTGAAGTTGTCTGAAACATTCTTTCTGATGTTTTGGTGAATTATGCTGTGCTTCAGACCAATCACAATCCCATCCAGGCGTTATGTTTCTTCCCCGTCGACAAATTCCATAGAGGAATGGAACAGCCACAGGACTCTTAGTATCGATCCATACTTTGGAGCTCACATGTATCGAAAAAGATAAAATCATATAAATACGCCCATCGTCCAAAACAAAGAATTCCATACGAACACAAACCAAATGATCGCTTATCATAAGCCTCCTTGAACGACCGATGCATTCTGACAATACTAGCGTTAGTACAAAGGGGGCATGATCTTTGTACTTGCTATCATCAATCGAAGATTAAGAATCCGCTTATGTGGACGAAATTATTAGCTAATATTGTGGTTAGTATATATATACTGTTGTTGTGGTTGTCTTTCATTCAGTAAAAATATCTATTTATACAATTAAATAATAACATAAATATGTGAGTTATTATAATTATCCTATAGTTGAATAATTGTAGTAACAACTAAACTATAACTGTAGCTGTCGTTCGCAATGTAAAAGTATTTATTACTGCAGTTGAATAATCGTGATAATTACAAAGCTATTACTGTGATTTTTATTCGCAGGGTAAAAACATCTATTATTATAGTATCAAAATGATATATTAACTATTAATGTGATTTTAATTTGTAAGGAAAAAATATCCAATACTGTAGTTAGATCACTGCAGTAACATTTAGACCTTTGCTTGCCGTTGTAAAAACCACAAATTGCTATGGTTTCTAATCGTAGAAATAAAGTTTTCTGTAATTAAAATTACAGAGATATATAAATAAAAATCGTAGCTAAAAGTATAATTTGATGTAGTGACTTATAATAATGTTTATCCAAAAGATACATTGCCACGGAAAGAGAAGGTTTTACTGCATGGGCCTAAACGCCAAGAAGTCGACATCCAACTCTATGCTGTGGAGTGGCACAAAGCAAGGAACGGATTCAAGGACAATCATGATGAGGGAAATAATGGCGATAAGACTCGGGCTGACGTCACTTATCCCAGGTGACGTCACACCCCACGGTAAGTCTGACAGAACCTGGTCAAACAGATCGGGACGACGACCGAGGCACATTAATGACCTGCTCAGGCCCGATCCTTCACGCCACGCCATCACCGTTGTCAGACGTTACCAGGAATACGATCCTGCTCCCTGCAAAACGGGCACATCAGGAACATTAAGCTGCTCTATAAAAACCCTGTGCTAGTGGAGAGAGAGGGGGGATCCGACGAGAGAGACAAAATACCACTTCACTCCACTCACTGACTTGATCGTCGGAGGGGTCGGGCCGAGCTTCCGACCTGACCTGTGTGCAGGTGCGAATACGAAGCTGTTTCTCCCCAACGCCACGGAGGGGAGTCCTTCCCCGCAGGACGTCCCGACGAGCCCCTACACGACTTGATCCTCGCGACCGGCCGCATCAACAACCCCCGAGGGACTCTGGGCAGGATCCCCGCCATTCGGACCTGAACCAAGCCGTGTCGACCCCGAGGTCACGGCATAAAGTTGTTTACCCCGGTAGATCACTTATGTGATAATGAGTTCACGAAGAAGAAGAGGAGGGAGAGGACTAGTTCTTCTGTTATTAAACACAGCAAAGAGATCGAAATAGACCAGAATAGAATGAGCAGACACAGAAGTCCAAGTTTAGGAGTCATCTAATGAAGTAATTCTTGTTGAACTTTGATCTGAGCTGGAGTAACTTTTTTCTTCTCGACCAACTTGATGTGATTCGCTACCCAATCTTCTCTCTAGAGATGGAGACGAAGCTGGAAGACGATCGACCTTCAGTGACATTATTTCTTTGACGATAGACGTGGAGAACTAATGTGTCCGTTTCCCGAGCATGCAAAGGGAAGGAACGCATTCTTTTTATCCGATTCAGATTCCATGTCCATAAGCTGAGGAAGAACCAGTCGGGGCAGAGTCATGCATGCAATGGTAGTATTGTCTTCGTGGTTACGCCTCCAAGTCTCATTTTTCGCTCTCCCGTGAAACCCAGTAGAAGGCCATCACAGGTCACCTCTAACCACAAGACTCACTCAATACATCGTACATGAGATGGGAGGTCCACAAAACCCACGGAGGCGAAGCAAGGATGATGATCCTGAGGTGGATCATCGATGTAAAGATTAAGCAGGTTAATTTGTTATCAGCAAGCATCTGAGCAGAATGTATGGTTGGCAATCAAGGTACAGAAATTGTAACGAAAGAGACTTCCTGTGATGTATCCTTTTCAAGTTCACTGTCTTTGGTCCCTTCACCTCTTTCCATCTCATCTTTTGCTGTAACCTTGTCTGTTCTTCTTGTGAGGTTTCAGCTTTTGCTAGCTGATATGTTGAAGCACGATCAGCATGTCGGCATTACTCGAGTTGAATGCTCAGCAACTGCATTTTACTTGTACCACACCTTCCCTCGAGTCTTTCATGTCCATTTCTTTCACTGATGAATTCATGGTCGATAAACATCACTCGTGAGCACGTTCGGTGACTCCAGTCCCAGAGATCAAGTGAATGGTGCAGCAGCAATAGAGGAGGAGGCTGGTCTTCACCCTGCAGCTTGCAGTGCCATGAGAAGCGAAAACAGAATGATTACGGATGCGCTTGGTGACATGCTTTCTCCCTTTTTTGTCACTGCAACTCTGTGCTCTGAGTTCGGAGACATCACGTATGGAATCCTTCCTCCCTTCACTGTCTGCCGCTCATGGCAGGCTGGAGCTCCTCAGGGAAAGTGCGATGCAGTCTTAAAGGCCAATCCGTCGAATTTACTGGTGGTCATCAAAACAGATCTTGGCAGAAGAGCTCAGATTCAAGCAGTTGTGTGTGCATGGGTAATTTAAGATTGCAGATCCTGAGTGCTCCAGGATGGAGATTGCTGGCTTTACTCGAGGGTCAATGACAAAGCTGAATCCAAGTACTTGTGTAAAGCTAAAGAGTAGCAAGCTCTGAAGAGAATCAATTGTAAACTTGATATGTTGAGTGCTCATTGATTTGGCTTTCATCAAGATTGGAAACATAAGATCCATGAAACAAAGGTGTGCAGATTCATATTCCATAAACTAAACCCAGGAAAATGCATTGTTCCCAACACTGCTTGTCTGTAACACATGTACTCAATCCAAAACCAGCTTCATTTAGAATCAGGGAAGTTTGCTGGGTACAAAGTGACACACATGTGGCTAATTAAATATGGATTCACATCATTGTTTGTCTGTAAAGGAAGAGAAAGTTGTGATGTAAAAGTAGGGGTTAATGTGATAAAGGTGAGTGAGTCCATCAACCTCCATCATGTCATGTCTACCTGCTGCTAGGCATCCGTCCTCCCCTTTGACATCCTCCTTCCCTTTGTTGCTTTGCTTCAGCTGCAACATGCTTTGGCTGTCTCCTTTGGACAGCTCATTTAGAGCTTTCTGTTGATCATGTCCTTAGTGATTCGTTGATTAAGTATATGTTTGTTGTCGAAGGGAAGGAGAGATTCGTCGGTGCTCAGCTGACGAGATAATTAACAATAGAGGTCAATGGGTCGGCAACGAGACACCGACTGACACACCACTTGACCCTTCTACCTTGAGAGGAGTAGATGGTTGAGTCAACTCACTCTGTGGTTGGCGGTCGGACTCGAGCTCACTCGACCATCTTGACTCGTGGATTAGACACACCTAAGACGAAACAGCAAACGACCGGGCCCCAGCTAGTCATCTTCCTGAGTGGCTCGATTTCACTGTTTGCTGTTTTGTGCAATACAGCAACCGTTTTCACAAGCCATTCTTTCTCGGTGCATAAATGCTCGCCCACCGCCCGCGTCGAATACCAACCGAGCGATCTCGCGGCGACATGGACGAATCGTGGCGGGTCTCCATCGGATCCATTCTCCCCCGCCGGCGCTCCACCGAGGAGGCGAGGGGGCGGCGGGGCCGCTGGGCTGATTCCGGAGCCGGCGATGGCGCCCCCCTGGGCCCCGACGACTTCCGCGACGTCTTCGGTGGTCCGCCGCGGACCGTCCTGCTCCGCCGCTTCTCAGGCGAGCTCCATGCGCCGGCCGATCCACGGCCGGTTTCCTTCTACGACGAGCTCCTCCGTCCGGCGGAGCGGCCGCGAGGGATCCCGCGGGCGGCGGCCGGGCGGGGCGTGCCGGCGTTCGGAGCGCTGCCGAGGGCGGGGCTGCTGAGGACGGAGGAGGGGTTCTACGACGACATATTCGGGTCGGAGGGAGGCGGCGGAGGTCGGCAGTCGAGGTCCAAGTCGTCATCTTCGGTCCTGAGCTCTGAGGACATGAGCCCTCCCATCCGGATGGCGGCGTCGATGGCGGAGGACGCCGTGCTCTCTTCCTTCGCTTCTAAGCTCAGGTACTATTCAATCTCAACCCCTTGTTGTAGAGATAGACCAAATTAGAAACAAAAAAAAGGAACCCAAAGAAAAAAAAAATTATATAATGATAAATTACGTTTTTTTTTTGGGTCTTTTTTTATACTTCTTTTTACCTTTTTTTTTGACATCTTTTTCATGTATAATAATCCAATACATGCAAATGAATATTTTGGTGAAAAATAAACAAAAATAGATATTTTTTCTTCAAGGAAAGACCAAATCACATATCTTTCAAATGGCCTACTTGTAATTTCTTGAATAACCAATGAAACTACAAATGTTGTACATTTTTGTGAAATTAATGAACTATCAAAAATACACTTCTAATTGAGGATAATAGACATTTAGGATCCGTTTAAATATAGCAAATCATAACATAAATTTCGAATTAGGCTCTAATCTTTTGTCGGCTGGTGATAAAGAGGATATATCAATAAAAATCACATAAAAAGATAATCCAGTACATAAGGTTAGTGCTATACATAGTCTTATCATTGTATATTGAATAAAGAGGCTGTTTTGATGACTTGTATCTTAATCATTTAGACTTAAGAAAGAGTAAATTTATGGTAAACTACAAGGTTCAATCATTTTATGTTTTATATGTCCTTGATTGACTCTAGTTAATGGAATGGGTATATGTATATATGATATCTTGATCTTAAAGGATTATACATGAAAAACATTTCATTAAGGAGGTTGCCTCAATGTAATTATGAAAATTTCTGTAAAGTTTTTTTCATCGTTGGGGTATATGCATCAAATTATTTTATATTTATCGTAAAATTTTCATTTCTGTGATCTTTGGAGAATGATGCCATGTCATGATGTCAATGAGCGCACCCATTACTGTTACGGAAGCACAATGTCACCAAACTATATAGCTTGTGGGGGAGCGCATTCGAAATTTATCATACCTAAACATTATCTAACATCACATTGAAAGAATATAGATTATGAATAACAAGATAAGGACTTCATCGTTAACTGTTACCAATGATGGAAATGCATTATCTTTTGGTCTATGTTTGCTGGAAAAGTAAAAGCTCACTCAATAAGCATGATCATGAACAGCATCATCATAGTTATTACACTTTACAGATGAATGAAATCATGACCTTCCACGCTTAATGATGTTATGCAAGCAGTGGTTTTCTTTCTAGAGTTGGAACCCAAAAGAGTGATCTCATGTAGCAAGTGCAAGCAGATAAACTTTACCCTACTCAATTCCCTTTGATGCTCTGTTGGTTGTGGAGTTTGAACCCATTGAAGTTGTCTGAAACATTCTTTCTGATGTTTTGGTGAATTATGCTGTGCTTCAGACCAATCACAATCCCATCCAGGCGTTATGTTTCTTCCCCGTCGACAAATTCCATAGAGGAATGGAACAGCCACAGGACTCTTAGTATCGATCCATACCTGGATTCTAGAGACTGTAAGAAGAGAGACCACAGCTCAAGTGAGCTACTTCGACAGAGGTCTCATATCAGCTTCTCCTGCTGCTTCTCGCCACCAGAGACCATCAGCCTCGAAGCCAGCTTCCGTCGCAGCCAAGATGAGCCTACGGGGTGCGACAATTCAGATGCAGATTCCCCCTCCTCTGTGATATCTTCTGTCTTCCTCAACCCGGTGTTATCCAAAGCAGACAGAGGAGTGGAAGGGCATAGAGACGCAGCAGAGAGCTCATACATGATAGAGATCAACGGGCATGGCATGGGAGGGAAAGAGGGAGCTGCCGCCATAGACGAAGCCATCGCATGGGCCAAGCAGAAGTTCTGGGACCATCAGATGTCCAAAGGACTCGATGAGCCACTTCAACCTGAGGATGAAATCAAGGGCAAAGAAAATCCAGTTGGCATCTGCTGAGGAGGCTTGGGGGCTTATGAGGTTCCTTAGAACAAAGAATAAGGGAAGAAGAAGAAGAAGAAGAAGAAGAAGAAGAAGAAGAGGAAGCAATTAGCAGCAGGAGTGTATGTTTCTCTTGGATTTACTAGTAAAAGCTTTCATGGCACTGTCTGTTATAGGATTGTATATAAATGCCTCGTGTGAGTGCTTTACAAATCCAAACTCAACCTGTGATCTGATTGTATTTCCCATGTCTATTGATTTCCTTCTCCTTGATGAAAGGTTTGCTTAATTGTCTAGTATTTTCTTGCTTCAGAAACTTGTTACGGTCTTGCATGAATTCAAGTGTTCTGCCAGCACCGGAGCTGAGTCAGTCAATATACATGGTTTTTTCTCTGCAAACAGAAGAGAAAAGAAGTTATTTGTATACTTCAAGTGCTGCATAATTACTATGCAAATCTAAAACAACCGACTGGTAGAGTTTATTTTCTTTTCCATGTTGTAATCTTAATCCTTTCCCGTGAATTTTCAAGCTTTCAAGTCTTGAATTGAATTGAATGACTGAAAACTAGAACTCAAAGAAAATTGTTGACTCGTCGATAAATCGATTGCATAAAAATCTTTTAAGTCTTGAATTGAATGGCTGAAAACTACAACTCAAAGAAAATTGTTGACACGTCGATAAATCGATGGCATAAAAATTTTCATTCATGTAATAAATTAATCGGTCTTTTTCTTTTTTATAGAGAGAGAGAGAGAGAGGCAAGAATCCTAAATTGTCCTAAATAAGATAGACACACGACAATTACAACTGCTTCCACAAAATTATAGCTGATTAAGCCGCTTTATACCAGTATTTATAGGAGATCAATGATCCAACGAGATGGAGGCAATCTAAGTTGGCGCAACAAAGGGACAATTTGATTCATCTATGCATCTAAAATAAATTAATTAGAAATAAATTGTGTTTCCTGCCATATAAAATATACTCATGCATTTCCATTGCCTCTCCAAAAATATACTCTCATATAATAATAATAATAATAATAATTATTATTATTATTATTATTATTACCGAAGCGAAGCCTATATAAGGCAGGAGACCAAGAAATTAACGACCTTCGTCTCTGTTTCCCTCCGCCCAACCCAAATATATTGAAGTCTCCTCCACCGAGAAAATAGGCAAGTTTCCTCCAACCCCCTCTCACAGGCTCATCGAAGAACGCCTCATCTCTCTCTTGGAGACATGCAGAAGGCCGCAGCTGCTCCTCCAGATCCAGGCTCATGTCGTCGTCCATGGCCTCCACCGTAACCCCTTCCTTGCCCCGCGAGTTGTCGCCGCCTCCTTCCGATGTGGAAACCCCGAGCTCGCACGCCAGGCGTTCGACCAAATTTCCCAACCAAAGACCCTCCTCCACAACGTGATGTTCAAAGGATACAATGGGGCCGGGCTTCACAGGGACACGATGGCCTTGTTTCGCCGGATGAGGAGGAGCGACGTGAGGCCGAACCGGTACACGTTCCCGCTCGTCATCAAGTCCTGCACCGCGGTCCGCGCGACGGAGGAGGGCGAGCAAGCGCACGGCCTGGCGATCCGGAGTGGGTTCGAAGGGAATGACTTCGCGGTTCCCGCGTTGATCGACTTGTATTCGAGCGTGGGAGCGATCGGCTCGGCTCGGAAGGTGTTCTCCTCGATGCCAGCGAAGAACGTGGTCGCATGGACCGCCATCGTCGCGGCCTACCTCTCGAACGGTGATCTCGGTTCTGCCAGAAGCCTCTTCGATCAGACCACGGACCGCGACGTGGTCCTCTGGAACACCATCATCTCAGGATACACGAGGCGCGGGGACATGGCCGCGGCCACGGAGCTCTTTGCTTCCATGCCAGATCGGGACGCCATTGTTTGGAACACCATCTTACTCGGTTACGCTGGCGCTGGAGACCTCGACACCTGCGAGCGTATCTTCAAGGAGATGCCTGAAAGAAATGTGTTCTCGTGGAACGGGCTCATCGGAGGATATGCTCACCACGCGCAGTACCACAAAGTCTTAGAGGCTTTTGACCGCATCATTCGGGCGCACGACGTCAAGCCCAACGAAGCCACTCTTGCGACTGTTCTGTCGGCGTGCTCGAAACTGGGGGCGCTCGACCAGGGAAGACGGATTCATGTGTACGCCAAGGCCAACGGGTTGAACACCAGTGTTTACGTCAGCAATGGACTCATTGACATGTACGCTAAATGCGGCTGCATCGACGACGCCGTGGACGTGTTCGATGCCATGCAGAGGAAGGACCTGGTAACTTGGAACTCCATGATCGCAGGGTTGGCGATGCACGGACGAGGAGCGGATGCACTACAGCTGTTCCACCAGATGAAGCACGTCGGGGAGAGACCGGACGGCATCACGTTCGTCGGAGCGCTGTCCGCCTGTGTGCACATCGGCCTGGTCGATGACGGGCTGATGCACTTCCGGTCGATGTCCGAGGACTACAAGCTTATTCCATGGATGGAGCACTACGGGTGCATGGTGGACCTTCTCAGCCGAGCAGGGCTGCTCACCGAGGCAGTGGAGTTCATCAGGAGGATGCCGGTGGAACCGGACTGCGTTATCTGGAATGCCCTGCTCGGCGCGTGCCAGGTTCACAGGGACGTCGCCGTGGCCGAGCTCGCCATGGATCGGCTGGCGAGGCTTGCGCCAGGAGATGCTGCGAATTACGTCGTGCTCTCGAACATATACGGAGCTGCGGGGAGATGGAAGGATGTTGCGAGGATGAAGCGGATTGCGAGGGAGCAGAGCACAGAGAAGACACCGGGAGGTAGCTCCATCGAAGTGGACTCTGAAGTGGTCGAGTTCTTGTCGTCAGATTCGCGGCATTCGCAGACATGGAAGATCTACTGGGTGTTGGAAGGGTTGACAGAGCTGTCGAAGCTACATGGGTTCGGGTTGGAAATAGAGCTTGATGAGTTGGGTCAAGAATATGAATGAGCTCAATTCTCATTTAATTTTGCCATCTATCTTGGAATAATTATCATTTTGCCTATAATTAAATGAAACATTTTGGTTAAAGTTTTTATAAAGTTGTTGAGTGCCAAAGGTAGAGACCTAATCTATTTGGTGTAGTCTTTTTCAAGTCATAAAACTTTCTTTCCTCGACTTACATTAACAGGTAGAGACTCAACTGAGTTGGTGTAGTCTTTTCTAAGTCATAAAACTTTCTTTCCTCCTCTTACCAACAAAAAAGACATAGGGCAAGGTTATTAGTTGACAACCTGAGTTTTTAGAAAACATCAAAATAGAGGATATTAACAAAGCTATCTTTGTCAATCATGACTCTCTTCACTCGAGCATTGATCATCCATATAGAAACTATCAAGATGTTATCATGATTTGGGTCAAAGTATTTCGTCTTTTCTTTCTTGAAGGTTATCTCTAAGTCATATTCCATTCTCGAGTGTTTTTCAATGATAGTTCGATCATAATCCTTACAACCTGAGGAGTTATCTCCCCTGGAGGTGGGCCCATCAATGATGATATCAATCTATCTCTCCATCGACCACTAAGGTTGGAGTGATGGTTCTCGATGCTTTTGAATGAATCGCTCGAGGTGTCATTGACGTATAATTTCGGTGCCATAGCCATAATTCCAGTGGAACTAATAGTATTTGGACTTGTCTCCTTTTGCCAATGGAGTCTTCATCGGATAAACGTTTTTTAAGAGTCATTTCTCTTTTATATATGAAATTGAGGAGTTATCTCCCCTCGAGGTAGGCCCACCAATGATGATATCAATCTATCTCTTCATCGACCACTAAGGTCGGGGTGATGGTTTTCGGTGCTTTTGAATGAATCGCTCGAGGTGTCCTCGACATATAAGTTCTTCAATATACTCTTTCACAGCATGACAATCCTTCATGTCATAGCCATAATTTTGGTGGAACTAATAGTATTTAGACTTGTCTCCTTTTGCCTGGAGTCTTCATCGGATAAACGTCTTTTAAGAGTCATTTCTCTTTTATATATGAAAAAACTTTAGTTATAGTTATATTTAGAGGGGTCAACTCAGACCTTAGGTGAGGTAACTCTAATCATTCATTTCTCTTTTGCCGTAATAACCTCGAGGTCGAGGTTGATTGTGGCCACTCATGCTTTAGCCACTTGTGTGACTTCTCACGTTTGCCTTAAACTATTACCTCGATGGTAATATATTGATTAACCCTTTGAAGTACCTCTGATATAGTTACCGATTGTCTCTTTATTAATGACCAAAAAAGGTGAGAGGGCTTTTGCCCCGTCATGAAGGTCTGTATTATGAGTGATGGATGAACATCTAGCATATCTCAGATCTTGCTTGTGAACCGAGTGACAAAGTCTATGAGTTTTTCTTCCTCCCCCTCCTTAAATACCAAGAGCGTTGCTGCTTATTGCCGTGGGTATACGTTCATAAGAAAATAAAGTTTAAACTCCTTCGTAAGTTAGGCAAAAGGATTGATAAAAGCGACTTTAGATGGGCATACCATTCTCATGTTGTGCTTTTTAACGTGGTCAGGAAGGTGCGGCACATCAAAGCGTCTCAAGTACCGTACAATGTTATTTAGGCACGAAAAGCTGCAATATGCTCTAATAGGTCAGCATTATATCAAACGCCTCAAGGACTTCTTGGATTTTCTTGGTGAATGATGATCGAACGTCTCAAGTATCGTACAACGTTATTTAGGCACGAAAAGCTACAATATGCTATATCAAGTTAGCATTATCATCAAATGCCTCCAAGGATGGGAGGTGAAAGTTTACTAGAATCGATTCTTCTTGGATTTTCTTGGTGAATGATGATCGACTCGAGGTGGGGTTGATTAGCGCTTCCCTTTTTAATTATTGGAACTCTCATTGCATCTCTTCCAAACTAGTCCATCAGTCATAGTTAGATCTATAGGAAATCCTCTATGACTCCGTCGAGTGGGCCTCGGATTTAGGAAGGGTAGAGTGGTGGTACAATTCGTTGAATTCTATGATTAAGGATTAAAGTACCCTCATGACCGATAGTTTGACGAGTCTCAAGCACTTCTGGGATGTCGGCACCATGTCGGGACGAGAAACCTCGATATGTGTCAATGCCGATTGCAGTGGAGTCAGTGATGATGATTGAGCTAGTGGCACTACCTATTGGGTTAACTAGGACAAAAGCGAAACAATGACCTATATCATACTTGTTAGCATTTGCACTTACTTCCCCTTTTAATTATTGGAACTCTCATTGCATCTCTTCCAAACCGGTCCAACAGTCATAGTTAGACCTATAAGAAATCCTCTATCGACTCCGTCGAGTGGGCCTCGGATTTAGGAAGGGTAGAGTGGTGGTACAATCCGTTGAATTCTACGATTAAGGATTGAAGTACCCTCACGACCGATAGTTTGACGAGTTTCAAGCACTTCTGGGATGTCGGCACGAGAAACCTCGATATGTGTCAATGCCAATTGCAGTGGAGTCGGTGATGATGACTGAGCTAGTGGCACTACCTATTGGGTTAACTAGGACAAAAGCGAAACAATGACCTATATCATACTTGTTAGCATTTGCACTTACCAAGTAAGATTTAAAAACACCTCGATAAAAATAAGCAGGTGGCTTGGGATCATTCTTGAGGGTGAGAGACCCAAGTCATTGAATAGATGTCAGTATTGTATTAGTGTCTGCATCGAAGTGGATGCGCTCATATGCGATAAGAGTGGTTGTTGCCTCCCTTAGGTGAAAGTATTATGAGTTAGGAGCAAAACCTCTTTGCTCGAGGAAAGGGTTAATAGATGATCATTTTATGTGATATCAACCCCTTCTTCTATAACTAAAAAAATATTATGAAAAAAAGTTATTGATATCTTGATCAACTCAGACATTGTCCGGGCTCATATGTATAGAGTTATTTAAGGTACATTCAAGATGAAAACATTAAGCTTGAAAACATTAAGCTCATGAGATATAAATATTTTTCAACTTGATCCATGAAGATCTATCAACTAACCTGAGGTAAATGAGTGTTGACGCTAATGGTAAAAAAAATGATTCTCCTCTTCATTTTCATTATGATGAATTTTTATAATGAAAAATAAAAGGATGGAATGATATCCTCAAACATGGCAGCAACAGTAGCATGTCAGCAATTTGCGTTAGTTCTGATTAGTTCCCCTAAAAAAACCTTAGGAATACTTAAAATCAAGCCAATCCAATTTCAACTGTGTCCAAACCTGTTGAACACAAGCAATTTATCCTGGAACAACATGGAACAAAAAGAATTTGCAACTAATTAAGAATAAACTGTTCAGCTGGAGGTGGGGAAACAACTCTAATGTAAGTTTATATCATACATGTACATGCAAACCCACCAGTCTTAAAACAGCAATCAGAATCTGGAGGCAATGATATCTTAATTTCGGCTACTTGCTTGTCACACCGTCACCAACTTATACCAGAGTGCCAAACTTTCAAGTTCTTAACGATCATGACATGAAACAGTTCCAAAATATTTGACCATGGAAAAGAGCTGTCGAGCTAAGACGGCTTCTCACCGATAAACTATTATTTGTCCTGTTTTACAGTCAAAATAAGCATATTCCCATTTGTGAGAATTCTATCGAATATAAGACAAAGCAGAAAGTGATCCATCATCTGATTTCTAGTCTCACCTCAGAAATCATGGAGATCACCTCTATGTATTTTCCTTTAGGGGGATCAAGGCTGCCTGATCATCTTGGGATTTTCCTTGATCATCAGTGTCAACATTAACCACTGATTTTATCTCGGATGCTTCATTTTTCAACTTGTGATTGTTGTATGCGACAATACCTGAAATAGCTGCAGATCCAAAAAAATGATCAAGACACTGCAAAAAATATTCACTAATTTCTTAAACATAGATATAACCAATAAAACATAGCCGACTCAACTATCAAACTACTTTGCGGGGCAATCATTAGATCCTACAGCATTCTGGAATCAAGTAGCATTACAACCCAATTGTTGAAAGCGAGAAACACAACAGTCAGCAAAATTAAGCTCTCATAACAAAAGATAAACCCACTTCTTGCTCAAACTAGGCTTTCCAGCAAAGAAAAGGAAGAAACAAAAATAACAGGTACTTACAAATGCTAATTAAAAAAAGACTAAACCATAAATAATATGACATACCAACAATGCCTATCACCGAACCTTTTGACTCTGGAAGCAACAAGAAAGAGTACTAGGAAAAGTGAACACATCAAAAGCAGATGTTTACTACATACCTATACCATAACCAATCAGGTTGATGATTGTCAGCTTTGAATCAGAAAAAATCAAAGCTGATAGTAAAACCACAACCCAGTCCCTGACAACTCCAGCAACACGAATCGTCAGAGCGCTTGTGCGAGAAATCACAAGGAAAACTGACAGATTGAGTGCAAATGTACAAAGACAGTTGAGACCCAAAATTATTGGTGGGAAGTTCCAGGGCCCACTAGAATCCATTTTTGGTTTCTCCAAGAATATCCATGGAACAAACAGGCACAAAGCACTGCAAAAAGCAAATAAACATCATTACTCCATGGAAGAAAGCTTTTAAACCAGAAACTGGAACATGAATAGTACAATACTACCTGCAGGGACTAACATAGTACATCATAGATATTGAGTTCAATCGAACACCCTTTTTCTTAACAAAGATTTCTATGAAGATTAGTCTTAAAGCTTCACCAACTACACCACCCATCTGATAAACCACACCAATCCAACTGATGCTAATCTCCCCATATGAAGCCACAACTACTCCAACACTAATCACAGACATGATAGTAAACATTCTACAACTCAAAGCTTCAAGGCCTACAGCTGCTCCAAGAAAAAACACAGCGACAGGCACTGCAAAATTCAAAAGAAAAAACATTATTGGCATCCATTTTAACAACAAATTACCAAGAAGGTTTGTTTAGAGTTTAGAACATGATAAAATGAGAAAAAAATATAGTGCTTACTGGTAGCTTTCAACATTTGGGCGAATGCAACAGATATGTAGAGGTAGGCACTATTTCCCAGCCAAAGAGTCATTGCAAACATGGCACCAATTGGTATGACTGATGTGATATATCTGAGGATTCAGAATTCAGTGAGTCCCAAAAATGAAATATGAGATCAGAGCCCAGTTTGCAATTGGATAAAACCATTATTCAAATTATGGTGTATCCAGTGGTATATTCTGGTATCTATCCAACTTGGTACTGTGGTCTTACACCCTGCTTTCTCCCTCTAAAGATGTACAACCATCTTGAAAGAAATTTTGCTTATTCAAACCTTCCTCAAGTTCTCCCCATTAACAGATCCTTTTTCTCTAAATATGGTATCCTTTTCGACACAGACATCGGTTTTACAGAGCCAAATATTGCAAAAGTAACTTATGCATGCTATGCATTTATGCAAGACACAGTAAATATATTTTTTAGAGAACCTAAGATATTCCATTAATGTAACATATATGTCATTAATGTAACAGCTAATTGATCCCTCTAATTTTATAATGAATCTCAAAACAACTTGTTTTTTAGGTGCAAATGTACTTGCGTGATGTCTGAAAGATTAATGGAATAAGACAGAAAATCAGAGGGCCACAAAATGCATGGTAAACATTGAAAAGATAAGTATAGTTGATTACTCACATTTCTGAATAAATTCCCCCTTCAATCTTTATAATCTGATAAAAAAATAAAAGATACCTTGAAAATAGAAAAAAGTATATAAAAGAATAATAATTAAAGAATGGTCAATAAGAACCACATATTTAAACAACAAGCAAATATATTTCGGAAAAAAATTTGTATTGCTCAAAAGAACAAGTACCTTAAAGACTTTGGTGAGTAGAAAGCATAATACAGTAGAGAAAAGCATGTGCAGTAAAGTCAATGCAACTGGATAGGGGAAATTGATCTGTTTAGAGGATAAGACCCACTGCACCATTAATGAAGCAAATTAGCCATGTAAAATCAAAGTTTTTTAAAAAATTGCAGTACATAGTCACTGCTAGATCAGTGACAAAATTAATTAGAAATAAGCAAAAAAAGTTACAATTACCTATAATGCTACAGGAAAGAGCATCCAGTTCACTAATTTTTATAAATTTGAATTCGATTATTCAAAGTTAATAACAACTATTTCACTGAGTAAAAGGTGAAAGATGCACTAATTTTCCTACTTGGCCAATCTTTTATGTGTGATCCTCTGCATCAGATTAGATCTCTTTGTGCAATGGCATCAGAAATTTATATGTTTAGGCACAGGAACAATAATTCAGCACTTAATATAAACATGATACATACAGAAAATGATCACAACCCATCACTTCAATTAATCATGCTTACAAATAGCAAACAATCACTTTAGTTTATAGTAATTGTGCAGTCAAAGAATCATACAAAGAAAAGCTTATCCAAATGGATCAAGATATCTACTTTATGTGTCTACACAACACTCAATTACATAAAATAACACAACTTCAGTCATGAGAAATTTTGGCTTATTGCCTCTTCAAGTAACAAAGTCTAAGTGGAATTAATTATAAAATTCGAAGCCTAAGTGGAATTATTTATAAACTTGGGCTATGGAAACAAACTTTAGAAACTAAATGTTTTAGATTAAATAGGACTAAACCTGAATATATAAAATACAATTTTAGTAACTCTAGAAATAAGCAGAAGAATATAATTAAGTTCCCTTTAAGTAAAATCATTAGGTATCTTGAATCAATTATTCAACAAGATAAAGAGATTGATGCAAATATTATTCATAACGTAAAAACAGGTTGGTTTAAATGGCGAGAGGCATCAGGAATCTTATGTGATCATTGGATACTTTTGAGATTAAAAAAAAATCTTTATAAGACAATCGTGAGACCAACAATGATTTATAGATTTGAGTGTTAAGTAGTTAAAAAAATAACACATACAAAAAATTTATATTGTTGAGATGAGAATGTTAAGATGGATGTGTGGAGTTACTAGATAAGATAAGAAAATAAATACGTTTATTCATGAATAACTAGGTATCGCTTTGATAGAGGATAAGAAGAGAGAAAATAGTTTAAGATGGTATGGGCATGTGCTTAGGAGACCTCCGGTTAGTGGTAGAGGAGAGGTAGAGAAAGATATAAAAAGGCTTTAATAGAAACTATAAATAAAGATTTAAGTACTCTAAACTTAGCTAAGCATGACATTTTACAGATCTCAATGATGACAAACGATTCATATACCCAACCCCAAATAGTTGGGACTTACAACTTGATTATCGTTATTGTTATTACCTCTTCAAAACATCTACATGGAATTTTGGTCCACGGCAAACTCAAGAAACCCATCTTGAAAATTGCACCTACAAACAAAAGAATTCTATTGGTTGCTCCTATCAGCATTCATCATTTAGGGCAGGACACGTTTCAGTTCCTAATTCTTAAGCCTGCTAAAGCAAAACAAAGTAAATTTAAATTTGTACACCACTTGAATCCTCTTTGCACCTTAAATCATCATCACTTTTCTAGAACAAAGGTTTCCAAATAAATGATTCTAAAAGAAATCTCATGATGGTTACATCTTTCAGTGTGCCAAGTTCAGCAGGGTAAGTGGACCTTAAGATTAACCTGTAATCATATCATACACTTCATTTAAGATGAGGTTAGCTAGTATTTATGTTAATTCCAATAAAAATTCACGTTTGGTTAATGCTGCCAATTACCAAACGCCTCCGTTACCAAGCATCAAAGAGTGGTCCTTAACCTGTAATCATATCATACACTGCATTTAAGATGAGGCTGTGCTAGTATTTATGTTAATCCTAATAAAAAATCGCATGTGGTTAATGCTACCAAATGCCTACGTTACCAAGCATTCAAGATCTAGGTCTCCACCACCAATCACTTGTTGGCTTTTCTCGAGGCGCACATCTAAAGCAACAAAATAAACGACTTCCGGGAATCAACACCTTGGCATCACGATCTTGCTCGTATGCCCTAAAGTAAGTCTAGGATTGAAAAATACAACCGAAGAACAGCACGGATTCAGAATTCTTCAAGAACGAAAACACACTAAAGAGTAAGAAGATTGCAACCCTGGTATTTTGAATCGAAACGAGATCTCATAATTAGACGAGAGCGAAGCGATGAGAAGGGGAGTGACCTTGTTGAAGAAGATCTGGCCGCTGGACAAGGCAATGTAGAGGAGAAGATAACCATACGTGATGCCGCCTTCCCCGCACCTCCGGATCAAGTCCGCCGCCACCATAGCTGCCTTCTCTCCCCGGGCAAAAAGCGGGCCGGCGGGTCGATTCATCTCGCCTCGCACGCACACGAAGGGTGACGAGAGAGAAGCGGATTGGGATGTTGGGGACTCCAACGAGCCGACGCCTCGTCGCGCTGCGGAAGACGATCGCTCAACGAGTCACGCTCGTCCGTCCCACGAGGTAACCCAAGGAAGACTGCTTCACGGGTAACTCGGTTCATTGGATTGGTCCATAATTGAACCGATATAATTCCTTATTATATTTATTTTCATTTAAATAGTAAAGTATTTTTCAATATATTTCTACTATTTTGTAACTAAAATAAAAATCATTCTATTTTATTATTCTTATTAATAAACCATATTTATTTGAACTATATTTTTATATATGAGATTACTTATATTACGTTTTGAGTTAGTTTATCTCAATTACAATTGCGTTACCTAATATACTTGTACTTACAATTGCATTACCTAATATACTTGTACTTATTTGGTTCAAACCATGGTCTGCCGTATCGATGTGTACCATCCGATACGAGCAGTACGTACCGATCCGATAAGTTATCGATACACGAACCGCCTACGACCGGACGATACGTACCGATTTTGCACTGTAGTACTGTAAACAGTATACCGCAGAACTGTAAACAGTACACCACAATACTGTAGCTCGGTACACCTGGGTGTACCGCTCAATACACTCATATCGTACCGTACCGAGCCCAGGTCGAAATTCCGATACGGTACGATATTACGGACCTTGGTTCAAACCAAGGCTTGACGTCTTAGTCAAGATACTCGGTATAATCTAACTATATTTGAGGTCAAGACTCAGTATAATCTAACTATATTTGAGATGTAAGTCCAATAATAACTTCATATCTTGACAGAACACAGCATGACTTCTTACAGAGCACAAAACCTTTGACGAGAAGCTCACTGACAGAGATTATCCGTAAACCAAAGTTTATTCGTAGATTCACATCCTAGCAGATTATAGAGATAAGAAGAGTTTAAATATCAATATTTTGGAGAGATAAGTAGTAACATACTTCCTTGATATATTCCATGCAAACCAAGGCTGCTAGCACAAAATATCACAACGTTTTACCAGACCGAGTCATACATTACAGAGAATATCAACAGGGGGAGGATTTAGTTGCAAGAGTCTTGATAATGTCTCACTAACCTTCATCTACTATAACAAAATAGTCAGTGGGATAGTGACACCAAAATACAACCAAAAAAAGGAGAAAATTAGTGCCTGATCATATTTCTCCACTTGTCCTTCAAATCAACCTGTTTGACGAATAGGTAATTTTTTTTAATATATCAAAGAATGAAATAGAACAAGCCTGAGAATAGATACCTCTGTCCTGTCTTCAAATATTTGAGTATAGCAGCTCAATATAAACTTCCAATTACCCACTCCATGCCTTTGACAAGAAACAGAGAATCATGTAAGTTGTGCGTCAGTTCCATAATGAAAATAATATATACAGCTCAATAATCTCAGACAGGTTAAGTAAATCCAGTTTTTTCATGAGAAAAAAATATATCTTTAATAAGAGTTCCATTATCATGACACTATTAGTATTAATAAACAAACAAAACAGTAACCAGCAAGTCATATATAATGATGCTAATCAAGGCATAGAAGTGCATACCTCCGTACAGCCTTTCTCAGAGTCTCTTCTTCCAGCGAACTCCATCTCTTGCGCTTCCTTCTCATAACAAGCTTCTTGTTTTCCATTATGGTCAAGGGAGAAGAAGTCTTCTTTCTCTTTGCACTAGGTAAGGTAATTTTCTTCGAAGTTGGGGACTTCTCAGGGGACGACTCAATTGTATCCTCCCCCCACTACAAAGAGAAGAAGTTACTGTTACTACCTTACAAAAATAGAAATGCAAACAAGGAAAAGAAAACTATATAATATACCAAGTTAAACATGACTAAGTCGATTTTTTGGGCAAATACTCTCACTGCTTGCAAATAAAAGTGTCATAATCTGAAGTTGTAAGAATGAAAGATCTTACAAGTCATATGATCTATTACCTCAGATTTCTCTAAGTGGTCCCAGCCCTTCATAAAATACATTTAAAAGGAGATAATACAAAATAGAGCTCTTAATTCACTCAACTGAGATCAAACCAGCTAATTGTATTACTCAGTTCATCTTCCTTTCCGCCACTATGTACCTAATCAGTTACTCTATTCTACATGCTGCAACTTTTTATTGGCAGCAACTAATGAAATAATGATCACATTGCTTTAGATCTCAGAGAAGGACCAACTAAGACATGTTGTAACTCTATTTAACATGTTCCAACTTTTTGTTGGCAGCAACTAATAAAAATAATGATCACATTGGTTTAGATCTTAGAAAAGGACCAACCTTTATACCACTTTAAGCACCTAATATCAAGTATGGCACATCACCTAAAACCAAGTCTGAACCAAAGATCATTGCTTGACACTTATTCTTTGGTTAAATATTTGAATCTCTACTCTCTTTTATGTGTAGGAGGAGCCACCTCAGAAGCAGTGCACAACTAGAATCATTTTGGTTATTTCATGTCAGGCAAATGTGTAATTTGATGAAAAATAATAATAAAATGTTTATGTTTCCCTCTGTGAGGTGACCTTTCTATCTGAAATTATTATCACCACCTAGGATTTTTTCTGATGAAAAAATTATAATGGTGTCATGAAGACAATAATTTCTCTTCCAAATAAATTTCTAACACAAATCTAGTGCCGTACTTGACATATCCTAAAAACAATTAAAAACTCACTGCCTCTTAAGTCTTAATGTCAATTTTGTTTCTTTCATGTCTTCAAAAGCAGAAATCCAAATTATGAGGTGATTTGAGAAGACCTTTTCATTAACATTTCAGAAGTCTGATCATAGGATGTAACATTTTCTGGAGATTTAAAATTGCAATAAAAAAACTTTGCCTCCAGATAAAAAAGAAGTCCTAGAAAGAAGAACAACCCAAAAGGAAAATTCCCATGAAAGAAATCATGATCTGTGCAACTCCAAGTGCTCCACACCACTCAATTATGATTACCAAACTTGTTTTCATTTACTACATCCAAATCAAAATTTAAATTTCTGTTACTTGCTTTATGTAACATGAAAAACTGAAACAGTTGCAAATGAGTCCCTATCATTTAACTATCTAAAACAGTAATTATAACTGAACCCAATGAAGATTAAACCTGAACTATATTTCAACTTATTATAATTGCATGTACTGCACCAATCTTTTTTTTTTTCAGTCAGGTTAGAAAAACAGAAAATATTCCAATATGAAATTGGATTGAAAAAGAAAGAAAAAGCAAAGTAGTAACTAGTGAACAAAAACAGGAATAAGCGATGATGAAATAAACGCCAAACTTCTAGCCGAATTAAGTTACCTATGCAATCATGCCACAGGAAAAAAACTCGACATAGATTGTTTTGAATAAAAAGGTAAAAAAAGTGATGCCCACTAGCTTGGGCAAAGGAACTTGAGGCCTTCTCAAGGGGTCAATGATTCCAATCCCCTGAGGCAGATAGCACCTTTTTCCTCCCACCCATGGTGATGGATGACTCAATCCCGTGGGGCTTGAACACACTACATGCGTTACGCAGAAAAAAAGAAGAAAGACAAGTTAAAATTACCTCAAATGTATGAGCAGTTGGATTCCTATCCATCAGACTTCGTTTTGGCACCCCATCAGTATTAGAAATTCCAGTTCCTTTCATCTCAGCATGGATTGTTGTAGCCGCCTGTACAGTGTTATCAATTCCATCCAATTGTTTCTCAACAGATGGTTCTCTATTTGATTGAACAGCATCATCCTTTCTTTGCTGCATACTTCCATCCACATCAAGAGCATCATTTTTCCTGCTTTGTTCCACAATTTCATCCACACCATTGTCTTTGGAACCATTTTTAACAGCTGAAACCAGTCCACTTGCACCTACCTGACGTTGAATCTCTAATTCTTCCACATCGTTTGTCATCCCAAAAACCCTATTCTTCGATACTTCAGCTGCTTTCATCACTGCATCTGGAAGAGGATCAACCACCACCTTGTGAAGATCCACGCAACTTGATTTAAGGGCATTAGCCACCTTCTCAACCTCAGATGCAGACATAGGATCAAATTTGTCAGTGGGCTTTCCAAGGTGTAAAACTGCATTTTGTTTTCTAGAGATCTCATTCTCCATATCCCTGTCCACTACATAAATCAAATTACTAATCAAGCGTAGCATAAGTGACAAAAAAGCCCAAGAACAAAGCAAGTTAACTGATTCAAATTACCCATGGAACTCAAGTTACTCAAGATATAAGCAAGCAACTAGAATTTTCAATATTTGCACAAGTACAAAAACTCCTTAGATCAAGAAAGTATACGACAATTCTATGGAATCCTTAACACAATCATAGTCAAAGCAACTCCTTAAGTCAAGAAAGAACAAAAACTCTATTAGGATCTTCAACAGAATCATAATAAAAGAACTCCCTAGATCAAGAAAGAATACAAACATTCTATAGAATCTTTAACCCAAGCATAGTCAAGGGAAACCTACAAGTATCACACAACGTAGATGATGTTTTGGGATTCGTCTCCAAGAGAACCGTCTCTCTATTGCCGTCATGATCAATGATGGTGGATGATATTTGTTTATTCTTCTCCAAGTGAACCACTTCTCCATTGACCGCAACAGAAAAACTAGAAGTCCTCTCTCCAACTCCACCGGCGACTCCTGAAACCTTAACCTTGTCACCAGATTTGGCCGAAGCTTCGTTACAGGGTTCTCCTAACTCAATCCCGTTTCTAACAACAGCCTCGGCGGCGAGCTCAAGAAACGGCGGCCCCAACTCCTCCATCGCGGCCTTCAAATAAACCCTAATCGCATCCAACGCTTCGTTGCTCGTGTCCCTCTCCAGCAAGCCCCCCCTAACGATGCCGCTCTCGACAGCGGCCTCAATCTCCATCCTCAATTTCCTTAGCGGCTCGGCTGCCAGGACGGCGGGACCCGCCCGCTCGAGGTCGGCTACCCTGGAACGCAAGAGGTCGACGAAGGCCCTGAAGGCGTCGTAGTTGGAGGCAGAGAAGGAGAGGGAGATGCAGTGGAGGGCGACGGCGCGGTAGGCAACGGCCATGGACTCGGAGGAGGAGGAGGAAGAGGGCGATGCGGGGCGGTCGTCGAGGAGGAGGTCGAGAGAGTGCAGGGTGTGGAGGGAGGGGGAGCAACGGGAGAGGTCGGAGGCGAGGCGGCGGAGGAGGATGGTGCGGCGGAGGCGGAAGGGAAGTGGGGACGGGAGAGGAAGGGCGACAAAGATCTCGTTGGCGAGCCTGTCTTCGACGGGCTGACGGAGGACGAACTCCGCCACCCACGCGGCTGTGTGTGTCGTCGGCATTTCCTGGGCGCGAGAGATTGGGGGTTCGCGGGTCGAAGAAGAATGGACCGATCTTCAAATCGCGAGCTCTGATAAAGTGAACTACTGCGTCTTTACGTACGTATATATGCCACAGCGTATTTTGTACAGGCAGTTCTTCGAAGAGGGAGATGGGCTTTCGGATTTCGATACCAATTGACCGACCGAATGCCGAGATCTGGTGAAGTACACTACTGCATTTTTATGTATATTTATACGCTACGTCGTATTTATCAATATATACACTCACTTACGCTGTCGAGTCCGTCACAATCATCTTTATTGCAAAAAGATCTAAAATGACTGGGAAATTTCTTTTTCTCTTGCGCACTCCTATACCTGTGGGACTGAAATGGGTCCCGTCTCTGTTTCAGGTGAGAGACCCATTCAGCACGGGAGTAAGATTCGAGTGACTGAAAACTGTGTCGCTGTCTTTTCATTTTTAATAACACATACTCAAAACGATCCACGCGGCTCCCTCTCTTCCTCTCTCTTTCTCCTCGCCCTCTTTCCTCCCTGCAAAACCCTAACCCTAAATCCCATCCAAAAAATTCCATCCCCTTCCGCCTCTCTGTCATAAGGAAAGGAAGGAGGAGGAGAAGGGGGTGTTATTAGGAAAAGATGTACCTGTACAGTTTGACGCTGCAGCGGCCTGGCGGGGTGGTTTGCGCCACGAACGGCAACTTCGTGGGAGGGAAGACGCAGGAGATCGTGGTGGCTCGAGGAAAGACGCTGGACCTGCTCCGCCCCGATGAGTCCGGCAAGCTGCAGACTCTTCTCTCCGTCGAGGTCTTCGGCGCGATCCGCTCCCTCGCTCAGTTCCGTCTCACCGGCTCCCAGAAGGACTACGTCGTCGTCGGCTCCGACTCCGGCCGCCTCGTCATCCTAGAGTACTCCCGCGAGCGCAACCTCTTCCACAAGGTCCACCAGGAGACCTTCGGAAAGTCCGGCTGCCGCCGCATCGTCCCCGGCCAGTTTCTCGCAGTTGATCCCAAGGGCCGCGCCGCCATGGTTGCCGCCTGCGAGAAGCAGAAGCTCGTCTATGTCCTCAACCGTGACGCCGCCGCCCGCCTCACCATCTCCTCCCCCCTCGAGGCCCACAAGTCACACACCATCACCTACTCAGTCACCGGCGTCGACTGTGGCTTTGATAACCCCGTCTTCGCCGCCATTGAGCTGGACTACTCCGAGGCAGATATTGACCCTACGGGCCAGGCCGCTGCTGATGCCCAGAAGCACCTCACGTTCTACGAGCTTGACCTGGGGCTCAACCACGTCTCCCGCAAGTGGTCTGAGCCAGTCGACAATGGCGCCAACCTCCTCGTCACTGTCCCTGGAGGCGGCGACGGCCCCAGCGGCGTCCTCGTCTGTGCCGAGAACTTTGTCATATACAAGAACCAGGGCCACCCTGATGTTCGTGCCGTCATCCCTCGCCGTGCCGACCTTCCAGCAGAGCGTGGTGTCCTTGTTGTCTCCGCCGCCACCCACCGCCAAAAGTCCATGTTCTTCTTCCTCCTGCAGACCGAGTATGGGGACATCTTTAGGGTCACCCTGGAACATGAAGGCGACCGCGTCACCGAGCTCAAGATCAAGTACTTCGACACCATCCCCGTCACCTCCTCCATGAGCGTCCTCAAGACCGGCTTCCTCTTTGCCGCTTCTGAGTTTGGCAACCATGCATTGTACCAGTTCCAGGCCATTGGGGAGGCGGAGGACGTTGAGGCCTCCTCTGCCACTCTGATGGAAACCGAAGAGGGATTCCAACCGGTGTTCTTCCAGCCCCGAGGCTTAAAGAATCTGGTGAGGATTGACCAGGTTGAAAGCCTTATGCCCATCATGGATATGAGGGTCATGAATCTCTTTGAGGAGGAGACCCCTCAGGTGTTTACCCTCTGTGGCAGGGGGCCCCGATCCTCGCTGCGGATCCTGAGGCCAGGGTTGGCTATCAATGAGATGGCCGTGTCACAGCTCCCGGGTACTCCCAGTGCCGTGTGGACAGTGAAGAAAAATGTGAATGATGAGTTTGATGCTTACATTGTGGTGTCCTTCGTGAATGCCACGCTTGTGCTCTCCATTGGTGAAACCATCGAAGAAGTCAGTGACAGCGGGTTTCTTGACACCACGCCTTCGCTCTCAGTATCTTTGTTGGGAGATGATTCCCTGATGCAGGTCCATCCCAATGGAATTAGGCATATAAGAGAGGATGGGCGTATTAACGAGTGGAAGACACCTGGGAAGAAGACCATTGTGAAGGTTGGGTTGAATAGGCTTCAGGTGGTGATTGCTCTGAGCGGAGGAGAGCTTATTTATTTTGAGATGGACATGACCGGCCAGTTGATGGAGGTGGAGAAGCATGAGATGCCTGGGGATGTGGCTTGCTTGGATATTGCACCAGTTCCAGAGGGGAGACACAGATCCCGCTTCCTTGCAGTCGGTTCTTATGATAACACAATTCGGATTCTGTCATTGGATCCTGATGACTGCATGCAGATCTTAAGCGTTCAGAGTGTGTCCTCACCACCTGAATCCCTCCTATTGCTTGAGGTACAGGCTTCGACTGGAGGAGAGGATGGAGCAGATCATCCAGCTAGTGTCTTTCTCAATGCTGGCTTGCAGAACGGTGTTCTTTTCCGGACAGTTGTTGACATGGTAACTGGTCAGCTCTCTGATACTCGATCCCGGTTCTTAGGATTGAGAGCTCCCAAGCTCTTCTCAGCTACTGTGAGGGGTCGGCAGGCGATGCTTTGCTTGTCAAGTAGGCCCTGGCTTGGCTATATACATCAGGGACATTTCTTGCTGACTCCTCTTTCATACGAGACACTTGAATATGCTGCATCGTTTTCTTCCGACCAGTGTGCTGAAGGTGTTGTCGCAGTCGCCGGTGAAGCTCTGAGAATTTTCACAATTGAGCGGCTAGGGGAGACATTCAATGAGACAGTTGTACCTTTGCGGTATACTCCAAGGAAATTCGTGCTGCAGCCCAAGTGCAAACATTTAGTCATTATTGAGAGTGATCAAGGAGCATTCACTGCAGAGGAAAGAGAAGCTGCTAGAAAGGAATGCTTGGAAGCTGCAAAGATGGGTGAAAATGGAAATGCTAACAATAGGCAGCAGATGGAAAATGGTGGTGGGGCTGGTGATGATGATGAGGATGATGCTCTCTCTGACGAGCAATATGGTTACCCAAAGGCAGAGTCCGATAAGTGGGTATCTTGCATCAGAGTTCTTGATCCAAGAACAGGCAACACAACTTGTCTGTTGGAGCTTCAAGAGAATGAGGCCGCATTCAGCCTTTGCACGGTGAACTTCCATGATAAGGAGTATGGAACTCTCCTCGCTGTCGGAACTGCAAAGGGATTACAGTTCTGGCCTAAGAGAAGTCTTGCTGCTGGGTTCATTCACATATATAGGTTTGTTGAAGAAGGAAAGTCTCTTGAGCTTGTTCACAAGACACAAGTAGAGGGAGTTCCACTCACACTGTGCCAGTATCAGGGGAGGTTGCTTGCAGGTATTGGCTCGGTGCTCAGGTTGTATGACCTGGGCAAAAGGAGATTACTCAGGAAATGTGAAAACAAGCTCTTTCCTAATACCATTGTTTCCATGCACACATATCGTGATAGGATTTATGTGGGTGATATCCAAGAGGTACATCTTTCTGCTTTACTTATGTATTCTTTGCCAATGTTTTTTGCAATGATCAACTAGTTCTCCAATTTTCAATGAAAACATATACACTCGTCTCTGACCATTATTTTAGCTTGTAGATCTCCTATTCATCATTTGATCAATTTCTGTTTCCTGCTTGGTGTTTTACGGAAGAACACTCTTATGGCTTTAGCTAGTGTCTAGTTACCTTATTCCTGTAGTTGTGGACTGTTTGGTCGTAGAGGTGTTGCCTTAAGGATTTGGTGTGGGTAATTTCATACACGTAGAAGGTATGTAAGAACACGATGGAAGTATGAGAGTTCCTTGCCATTCTAGAATGTATCAGCTGCTTGATTGTGTGAATAGTACTATTATTAATTAACAAAAGATATCATGTTGAGGTTTCTCGTGAGTTGTGACAACCAGTCTGCAACCTTACCAGACTTACCTCCTAAAAGGAGAATGTGACCGTTTGGGTGGGTAAAGACCTATATACTTTGTTTCACCATATTAGATTGTCAATGAGGGATTGTTTGATTACCATAATCTTGCAATCTCTAACAACCTCATTGGAACCCATTGGATCCCTTTATTTAATTTATAATAGATGGCATGTGGGAAATATTGAAGTACAGTGGCCATTCTTGCAACCCTCCAAGAAGCAGTCTTTTTGAACCATAGGGTCTCAGCAGCCATTGTCTAGGTTTATCTTTAACATGACTTGACCTACAATCATTTTGGCTTTGTATCTAAAAAGGACTACTTGTGTTGTCAATTTGCGGTTGGTTTTGACCTACAATCATGTTGGCTTTGTATCTGAATGAAAAATCTCTTAATAAAGAAGATTTGCATTTATAATACATCATATAACGGCAGCCTTTTATATTTGTATCAACTAGAGTACTGGATTTCTGATCCCAAGTAACCATAAAATATTATTTGACACCCATCTTAACTTAAACATGGTAGATGCTTTTGTAATGTTCGATAGATGTTATTTGAACCTAATCTACCCTAGAGTTGATCAGAATCTTTAGTTGACCAAGCAGTATCGGTTGGCAATAATTCTTCAAGTATTTTGCTCCCATGATATCGCAATTTGTGTACTACTGATAGCTGAAAGATCAGTTGCAGGGAGGCAACGAACATATTGATATTTATTTCTGTTGTCACTTTGTTGTTTCTTTGACTCCTGTTGATTGTTATTAACTTGCATTATATTAAAAGTTGTAAGTGATTGGAAAAGATATCGAACTTTATTATTCAACCCAATTGTTTCTAAGGTGATCAATTCGGCTTTTGACAAATTGCTTTATGTTAAAGCACCTTGTTGTGCAAAGATGTAATTCTAATAGTAGTACCTGGAGTTAGAATTTAATGTAAATTGTATTCTCTAGTATGCCTTTTAATTTTTAGTCCATGGCATAAAAAGGTACGATGGTTATTGAAAAATCCTAGCAATCTCCAAAGTGTACAATCTGAGGTTAACAGTGTAGAATTTTCTCCCAAGAGTATGCAAGAGGACACCTCCAACAATACGTTAGTCTCTGTGAAAACACTTGTGGGTGCTGAATGCTTTTTGCATGCATGAACAATTTTTGCCATCCTCCTACCTTGTGCACTTGGATATTCATGGGAATAAATCAAAGTGGTTGTGTTGGACTTGTTCTTATCTTTGTTTTGCATATATTGGTGCATTTATGTTTGTGTTCCTTCAAGTATACAACAAGGTTTTGAATATCGTACCGTACCGGTGTGTTGATCAGCTATCAGTATGGTACATACCGAGCTGTACCGAGCATACCAACACATGGTATACTATGGTGTATCGATATACCATCCATACCGGTCCTCTATCGGATTGGTACATACCGCCCATACAGAGCGGTATGATATGATATTGCAAACCATGGTATACAGTACCTTATGACATGTATATTTGCACCACTATGTGGACTTCTTTTGAAAATGTGCACATACATGTGTACTCGTAATTCAGTGGATTACTTGCTATTGAGATCTTGTAGGTCATGTTTGCTAACTTTAATTGTCATTCTGGTCTTCTTTTGCAGTCATTTCATTATTGCAAGTACAGAAGGGATGAGAATCAACTGTACATTTTTGCAGATGATTCTGTTCCAAGATGGCTCACTGCTTCACATCATATAGATTTTGACACCATGGCAGGGGCAGATAAGTTTGGGAATATATACTTTGTCCGACTGCCGCAAGATCTATCGGATGAGATTGAGGAAGACCCAACAGGGGGTAAAATAAAGTGGGAGCAAGGGAAGTTAAATGGAGCTCCCAATAAAATGGAGGAGATAGTACAGTTTCATGTAGGCGATGTTGTGACATGCTTGCAGAAGGCCTCACTGATACCTGGAGGAGGGGAATGTGTTATATATGGAACAGTGATGGGAAGTTTAGGTGCACTACTTCCATTTACCTCTAGGGAAGACGTGGACTTCTTCTCTCACTTGGAGATGCACATGAGGCAAGAACATCCACCATTGTGTGGTCGGGATCATATGGCCTTCAGATCTGCTTATTTTCCTGTTAAGGTGAGCTATCAGGACCCATGCAATGACATTTTTTTAACTTCTGATTTGAGGTTATGGATCTTGTCTCATTTTCGTATTATGGTTCTTTAAGCTAATTAGATAGTTGGGTTAGCAAGGAAGATTATGATTCATGATTACTAAAATGAGATATGGTAATAGTGAACCATGTCATGTTCAGATTGATTCATCTGAACATATTCTGTGGTCTTGTTGTTGGTTTGTTATTTACAATAATTTGGATGGCTGAACAACCACCAGCTAGTGAAGGGTCCATTTCGTTGTTGCTCTTTAATTAAAATTCTTTACTGTGATTACTGTTCTTCATACTTAGATAATTATTTATGATCATCTCATGTATTGCTGATTTGAAACATTCTTCAGGATGTAATTGATGGTGATCTTTGCGAGCAGTTCCCAACCCTTCCTCCTGATTTGCAGAGGAAGATTGCTGATGAACTTGATAGAACCCCAGGAGAAATATTGAAGAAGCTCGAGGATGCCAGAAACAAGATAATTTGAGGATTGGAACAATGGGTTAGGAAGGGTTTTTTCCAGCAAGCTAAATGTTTGTCATATCGTGGTAGTGGCAATTATTACTTAATTGTGGTGTTAATAATCAGAGGTAATTTAGTTGCTAATGCTGTTGTCATGTTAGGAGAGCAACCTGCTGCTTTTCCCGTGATATTTTTTAGTTGCATTTTGAATTTAAATAGTATTGACATGCAAAACTTCTATCAGTTCAATTAGCTTCTCATTAGGGACGCCACATACTGATTCACAGTGAATGCATAAGATACTCTTTTTGTTCGCTGTTTTTTGTCGGTAATATTTCCTACAAGCAGCTAAATCTTTTGATAGTGCTACCTCTTTATTCTGTTGATCTGAGAAACCTGAGGTGCTAATCTCATGCTTATTATATAATTGATTCTGTTTTGAACAACCATCATTTGATTATTGGGTAAATCTTAAATTCAGATGGATCCCTGTTAGTGTCAATTTTTTTTTGCAGTTATGCTTGCCCATGGATATTGCTTACAGTGCGTTTCAGTTTCATCAGATAGTCTTGGCACTCTTCTGTCATGATTATTGGGACTCTTGTTGTCATCAAATCTGATTTTTGGCTCGCATTAATGTTCAGTTTGTGTTCGTCATTCATATTTTCCGGCGGTGAATAATCTGGTTCGATTTGGTAGAGTTACGATGGGCATACATGCAGCTGGAGAATCTGGCAGTACAAAGTTGAGGTTTAATCTTTCTAAGAACTCTGTTTATTCCATTCTTTTGACACTGTTTTGTTTTCAGGAATCATTTATAGTTAAAAGGCTTTCTGTTTGGATGGGGCTTTCGGATAGCAAGAAAGGTGTTGCCCGTCGTTTCGCTCGCAGTTCGTGAGAGGAATATCTCGCGTGTGCTCGCTCAGGTAAAATTCCTGACCAGGGTCATTCGGATTGAGAGAGAATGAGTTCTCCGGGAGAATCCGATTAAAGCGAGACTCGGACAGGATTTCGTATGGGCCTGATTTTATCATACCCAATATACGGTCTTTAGGATTAGATGAATGAGAGACTATAGATACATGGTAACTGAAGACATACAGGTCCAATAGATTAGATTTTCTTGTACTGTCTAGGGACTATGGCATAGTGGCCTAGTACGTCCATAGTTGATGAGTCGAGTGAATTATTATCTCTATAATAATTCACTATAACAGAAGGAGTTCTGACGAAAATGACTTACGGCCTGCTCAATATCGAGCCTAGAGGGTCACACATATTAGGTGGATGTTGCGACGAGTAGAGGTGCATATATAATATATTGCCTCTATTTTGGATCATATGGATGAGATCCGATAGGAAGATTGGATAAACATCTAATGTGAACGAGATAAAAATTCAGTGTGAACAGGATCCATTAAGGATATGCTGTAAACAGGATCCGTTTAGGATATGCTATGAACAGGATCCGTTAAGGATATGCTTCTAGCACCTCTATAAATAGGAGGAACTCCTCGATTCATAAGCTAGAGCTCTTGGCAGTCGCCCCTCTTATTCTCCTCTCCTCCTTGGCTCCGACAGTCTTGTGGTGCACGGGGAGAGGAAGATCCCGCAGTGATCTACGGAGCATCGTCGTTGTGTCCGTTATGTGGATTACCACTAGAGAGGAGTATGATTCGGGGATATACGATCTCCCCAGGTAACGCTTCTAACATGATACATGCGATTTTTTGGATCAGCGAATTTTTCGTGCACCAATCGTCGCACAGCGACCAAGTACGTAACTATGGAAAATCTAGTCTTGTTTTGTTTTCCGCTACGCATGAGATGTCGACTTCCCACGATTTCCCAACAGTCCCAATAGATTCGAACTCTTCGAGCTAGAGTCATAATAGTTATGAATCCGAAATAAAATTTCATATATGACGTTTAAATTATTATTTAAGTTAAAAAAAATAAAAAGGAGAAAACAAGTGTGATGGCTTTTTCTAAATTTATGCATCATTTTCTTCTGTTCCTCAATGATGGATTATTTTACAAAAGATCAGAAAAAAAAAAAGCTTGAGTTGGTGATTAGAAATTGGAGACTTAATTCTTTTTCCCATCATTTCTCTCGAAATAATCGATCCTGTGCCTCCTCCCCCTATAAAACATTCTTTTTTCTATTCCATGGAATGCTCGACCAACCACATTTTTCTAACGCGATCGGTATCCTAAACTTGTGACGATTAAGATTTAATATAAAATTGCCAATCTATTGTCGAACGAGTCACCGTCCGAATCATAATTAAAGATTATTCATGCATATGCCGAAGGCTCACAGGGGGGATGTACCGTGAAGTCTTTAATGTCGTCCGTCCACGTGTGCGATGATCATCACGAGAATCGGATGTGATCATCCATCTACGTGGATGTCTCTTTTCTGCGAGCATTGCTTCAACCGATTGACCTTTCGTAGCCTCTTGCCTGCAACGACGGTGAGGAAGCTCTGTTTATACTATCAAGCTTATCGAAGGGTCGTGGCACGTCTAACTCATGTGGAGACCTATTAGGCACGACGGTAATGTGAAGCAGGTGTCCACGTGTCGACATTTGACACACCACGCACTATCCTCTCATCAATCGATACATACCTTCCAAATATTCGATCATGAAGCAAACCTTAATTAATACTCATATGAAATCAGTCTCTTAAACAAATTTATGAAATGTAGTTGAGAATATCTCTTGGTTAGAATTATGTGTGAAAATTAACAACTAAATTTACATTATTTGAATTTGATGTAATTTTTCTTGGAATGCTCTAGTGCACTTTTTATCTTTTGTTTTGATATTGGACAAAGTGGGCACTTTATACTACCAGTGTGGGCTTTAAGCAGGTATAAATGCACAAAAATATTTGGAATTGTCACAATGAGATGACTTTTACATTTTACTTTTGCTCACAAGATGATCACTCTTTCACTCTGAAAAGATCTAAATGCATGGCCAAAAGAATAGATCTTTAAATCACTTTATTTGCATTTAGCACAGATCTTTAAATCACTCTGAAAATATTTAAATGAAAAGATCTAAATGCATTATGTTTACTCTGAAAAGATCTAAATGACATTGTCGATGGTGTCAGTCTACGGTCTTGCCGGTAAGAGGATCTGCATCTGAACAATCTATGATGGCATTTGCATAATATTCACACATTACATGGTTAATGGATCCTGAACCTAAAAGCCAATATATATATATATATCATACGTACATAAAAAAGATCGGCTCGCTCTATTCGGATTTTTCTAAAGAACTCTTTCTCTCTAAGAAATTTTACCTGAACGAGCATATAACTACAGTTGATTCTTGGAAACAAAACAGTGTCAAAAGAATGGAATAAACAGAGTTCTTGGAAAGATTAAACCTCAACTTTGTACAAGTAAACGACTCAAAGATGCACGATCAAAATAACAAAAACTAATACCTTAACTTTTTTTAAATTATATACTTAAATCATATATTTAAATTATACATTTAAATTTATGATTAATATTCAAATAATAAATTGATTAAAAATTAAAATGTATAAAAAAATATTGATAGAACTATTAGAAGCATCAATCCACACATTCCTCAGATAAGTCAAGTTGTTCAACATTGTTGAATGGACGTGTCTCGGTTGACATCACGACCAACCCACCTTGGACGTGCGGGAAGAGCAAACGAGCCCATTCTTGTTTGGTCAGGAAATAAAGGAACATAAATAAATTTAACATCTTAAAAGAGTGCCGAATCCAAGTAAAATTGCAAACGATGTCATTTACATATACACGAAGCTGATGCAGTTCTTCGACCTTTAGCAATTACAACTAACCTTAAATTATCGTACGTTGCTAGTTGTCGTGTAGAATATATTGCAACCAACATCATTCATCCTATAAATATTTACAATTAATCTTTCAATACACTTTTTGTTTGTATTTAAAGTTATTAATCGATGAACAAAAGTGCCAAATAAATGCAGCAGGGACAAAATTCGATTGAAGTACAACAAAGAAGGGTTATAATAATATCAAATCTGGACCAACCAAAAACAAATTATTAGGGCCGATTGAACATATTTTTCTATTATGCTATAAGAAATCATTGATCGGTTAATTAAGACAAGAAATCGGCAAAAGTTTGATATCTGACGATGCAGAACAACAGAAATGACCGACTGAAACGGAGAACATTGGGAAAAAAAAAAGGAAGATTAGGAAGTGCATCAGAAAATAGAGCGTCCCCACGGTTTGGGTCGGTTCAAAGTGAGGAATAATCAAAATAGACACAAACATCCCTTGCACTTCCTATAGTAAATTAATAAGATTCAGATCAAGAGAGAGAGAGAGAGAGAGAGAGAGAGAGAGAGAGAGAAGGGAAGAAGAGAGAGTGTGGTCGAGCAACAATCGAACCGCCAACGGGTGGAGTGGCGACTGAAACGATATCTCGACTCGTCTTTTTGCCTCTGCCTTCTGATCGAGGAGTACGCTACCGAAGAGATGCGTTCCCTCTTAGCATGAAGCAGAGGAGAGACATTTAGAGAGAGAATAAGAAGAGATATCGACTGGTTTCTCTTACGCTGCAACCGAAGCCCGTCGGCGGTGGAGAGGATTGAAGCCGCCTTCAGATTCTTAGTTGGTTGGTAGAATGGCGCAACCCTAAACTGCAAGGGGGCGTTATATAGAGAGCAAAGGGGGAAAGGAGAGAGAGAGGTAGTTAAGTAGGAAGGTGGACGGCTGTGATTAGTTAGCGATTCTTGGTTGGTAGAATGGCGCAACCCTACACTGCAAGGGGCGTTATATAGAGAACAAAGGGGGGAAAGGGGAGAGAGGTAGTAAAGTAGGAAGGTGGACGGCTGTGATTAGTTAGAAATATCGAATTAAGAGGCGGATTCGGCGATCCGTTGATTCAGCGGATGCCATTGCATTCTTTCGGGCATCCTCGCCCACCCGATCCGCAAAGAGATAGGCATCCGAATCGGATTCGGGTTTGGATAGGGTAAGAGATATCAACATAATCAAATACATGTGCATCGAGGATTGAAGAGAAATTTATGAAACGGGGAGGAGAACCGAAGAAGAAGAGTTCTCCGGTCAGGAGCGGCCGCCGTCACTCTCTTGCTCTGCTCCGAAATAAATAGGCCTTCTCCGGAATAATCATCGCGTGGATCTTCTCTTATTTTACTTTTAATTAAACCACCCAATTCCATCATCACAGCCGTCCGTTTGGATAGATTTGATTCATGGATTTTGACTCTAAAAAGATAAAAACACATGATGAAACATGAAAAAGTAAGACTCGGTGCATCAGCCCATTAACCATGTTCTGAACATTGCACCGTTTTTTTTCTTTTTTGTCAGTGCAAACACCGTTTTTTTTTTTTGTCCTACGTCAAAATTGAGAGACTCACTATTTTTGAATAATAATCTTCTAACCAACATCTGTCGTATCGACATATACCGTCCGGTACGGGCGGTACGTACCGATCCGATAAGGTTATCGGTATGTAGACCGTCTACTATCGGGAGGTACGTATCGATTTTCGACTGTAACACTATAGTCCTACGTCAAAATTGAGAGACTCATTATTTTTGAATAATAATCTTCTAACCAAGATCTGTCGTATCGACATATACCGCCCGGTACGGGTGGTACGTACCGGTCCGATAAAGTTATCGGTATGTAGACCGTCTGCTACCGGGAGGTACGTATCGGTTTTCGACTGTAACACTGTAGCAGTACACTGTAACATTATAAACAGTATACTGCAGCATTATAACGCTGCACTATAACATCATAAATAGTGCATGCAGTACTGCTACAGTACTCGGTACACCTAGGTGTATCGCTCAGTACACTCATATCATATCGTACCGAGCCTAGATCGAAACTCCGGTATGATACGATATTATGGACCTTACTTCTAACACGAGCTTTTCTCTATGTTCTTTGGCCTTGTTTGCTCTGATTATATCTTTTGCTTCAGGCATCATCCACATTCTGTCACCAAGCACAGAATAAACTATGAGAAAACACAAACATAATTCATAAGAAATATCGTGTCTAGTGAAACTTCGGTATGGTACGATATTATGGATCTTGCTTCTAACACGAGCTTTCTATGTTCTTTGGCCTTGTTTGCTCTGATTAGTGAGAGAGAGAGAGAGAGAGAGCGAAAACAGGATGGCCGCACCTCGGCTGACTACAACATCCAAAGAGAGCACACCATCGACAATGTCGAGGCTCCGATTCAGTATAAGAGGGCCAGCAGAGGCTCATCTCCGGCAAGCAGTTCGAGGACGGCCGCACCCAGGCCGATTACAGCATCCAGAAGGAGGCGGAGGACTCCTGGATGCTGTAGATGAGCCTGGGTGCGGCCGTCAACTGCTTGCCGGAGATGAGCCTCTGCTGGGCCTCTTATACTGAATCGGAGCCTCGACATTGTCGATTACAGCATCCAGAAGGAGGCGGAGGACTCCTTCTGTAGTCAGCCGAGGTGCGGCCATCCTGTTTTTGCTCTCTCTCTCTCTCTCTCTCACCTGTTTTTGCTTTGAATGTCCGTATAATACTGGTACATCAGGTACACCATTGTTGCTTTCACCAAGCTTACTAGACACGATATTTCTTATGAATTATGTTTGTGTTTTCTCATAGTTTATTCTGTGCTTGGTGACAGAATGTGGATGGTGCCTGAAGCAAAAGATATAATCAGAGCAAACAAGGCCAAAGAACATAGAGAAGAGCTCGTGTTAGAAGGTCATTATTCAAAAATAGTGAGTCTCTCAATTTTGCTGTAGGACAAAAAAAAAAAAAAACGGTGTTTGCACTGACAAAAAAGAAAAAAAAACGGTGCAATGTTCAGAACATGGTTAATGGGCTGATGCACCGAGTCTTAGTCTTTCATGTTTCATCATGTGTTTTGTCTTTTTAGAGTCAAAATCCATGAATCAAATCTATCCAAACGGACGGCTGTGATGATGGAATTGGGTGGTTTAATTAAAAGTAAAATAAGATAAGATCCACGCGATGATTATTCCGGAGAACGGCCTATTTATTTCGGAGCAGAGCAAGAGAGTGACGGCGGCCGCTCCTGACCGGAGAATTCTTCTTCTTCTTCGGTAAGTCCCCGAATCCCTTCTTCCTCTTTCTTGGTTCTCCTCCCCGTTTCGCTTGTTTCGATTTGACTGCAAGTTAGGGTTCATTCTCTCTGCAATTTTACATCGAGAAGAATGATCCTAGATTGGGTTCAAGAGAATCATATGCGTCAAGAATAACGATTACAGGTAGCAATGTTCCTAAATATTGATGTAAATCCCAAAATAAGGACCTTTTCCCTTTATTTTACATACATGCATAGAGTTTCTGGGAAAGCAGTGGCCTTGATTAACCCTACCTAAAGCCGAACGGCCGAAGAGAAGACATACTGCGGTTATTGAACTTGCTCTGTTTTTTTGGTCCCATTCATGGTTGGTTAAGGTCTGGGGACGTGGGGCCACACAGGGGTTGACGAACAAGCTCTGATCTTTTTCTGAGTCTGCCCTTGTTTCAAAAACCATGGATTAGTCGCAAAAAGATGTTGCCTGATAGAAATGGAGTTCCTCATAGAAAGAAATGCTGTATGGCAGAAAATAACTCGGCTTAAACAGGTAGACATGTTATAAAGTAGTTCAATTACTTTTGTGGCAAATCTTTATTTGCGAAACAACTTCAAATCATCAATTAATTTCCATATCATTCTTGTCATACCATGAGAACCCACAACAAGCAGCAAAGGCTTTACGACACATTGATTTGACATTTCTGTTTATCTTCACAAGCTATTCTTTGAGCTTTCTTGTAAGGAGTCGATGATTAAGTTGATTATTTCCTTCTTTATGATAAACTTCTTGCTATACGGTTTAGAGAACTGTCTCCTTCTTAAACTTATAAAAGTATGCACATGCACATGATTAGTGGAATATCCTTCAAGCTTTCTACTATTGTGGTAGTCCTTTCTAACCGATGCTTTGACCTTGTTATCAACAATGACAACAAGCCATATCAACTCTTAGGGGTTGCTTGCCTAGACCTTTTCTTGCCATTGTGCCTTATCTAGTTCATTTTATTGCTAGTCAGATCGCCATTGCCAATTTTATTTTCTCATGTTCTGTGAGTTTGTCATCGAATTTGATAAAAATAAACATGCAATTGATGATAGATATTATCTTGGCCCCTGATCTAATTTTAATAATACCATCATCTGTAATCGTGGGGCTTTATATTATATTTTGTGGCTCATCTGTATTTGTAATAAGAAAAACCTATGTAGATCTGCCTTGTTTTGTCCTGCTTCTTGGAAGAGGTGTAATGTGAAGCATTAGTGAGGAGCTTGGTGGTTGTTCTAGTGAAGCTATTACAAGTTAAGACATTATTGCTTTGTATACATACATACATACATACATACACACATATTTATATTTGTACAGTGATACTACATTAATTCTTGTTATGCTACATCCTTATATCTTTGTTTTCAATGCACTAGTATTTCTTATGATTCTCATAATTTGTTTTGAGCTAGCTCTATGTACAACCGAAATGGATATTTTCAAATGTGTTCTAACCTAAAAGAGATTTATATTATTCTTCTTTTCTGTTTTCTTTATTATCAGGTATATTGACAGGAACCTCCTTTTACATTCATTTAGATATGGCATCCAGCACGGTGGAAGAGACTGTTCCTAGTGAAAATGTACTTGAATGGGTTGAAAAAGACAAGCACCGATTTCTACATGCTGTTTATCGTGTTGGAGATTTAGATCGGACCATAAAGTGTGTCTCAATAAGATTACTGTGCAAATACTCTACACAATCTATGTTTTGCTCTGTCATTTCCTTTTCACCAGTTGAGCTGTTTTTGTTTTCCTTAGATTTTATACTGAATGCTTTGGAATGAAACTGCTACGCAAGAGAGACATTCCTGAAGAGAAATATTCAAATGCATTTCTTGGCTTTGGTCCTGAAGATTCTCATTTTGTGGTAGAGCTGACATATAGTATGTCTCTTGTTTCCGGTTGCATTTCCTCTCTCTTTTTATCAACTATACTCCCTACTATTTCCAATCCTAGATAGAATTAGTGAAAAGCACATCAATTTCCGTACAAGTGGCACCGTGCTTTGCAATTTAGGAGCAGCAATTATTATTATTATCATTTTTTTTTAAAGAGTAGCTATTATAACCTACAAAGTTATCAGCGTTTTTGCATCTTCACTGGCCATTTGACGTGTATATTTGTATGAAGTTTTTGTTTCAGACAATCAATAAATGGTAGCTTATCACATATCTTTCATGTCTTTTGAGCAGATTATGGGGTGGATAAGTATGACATTGGCACAGGCTTTGGGCATTTTGCTATTTCATCGGAAGATGTGAGTTGCACATTTGAATTGAATGCTAACTAGTATAGTTATTTGATAACTGACCTTTAAATCAAATACTGGAATTGTAGGTTTATAAATTGGTTGAGGGCATCAGGGCCAAGGGTGGTAAGATTACACGTGAACCAGGTCCTGTTAAAGGAGGAACAACAGTTATTGCTTTTGTTCAAGACCCTGATGGTTATATGTTTGAGCTTATTCAAAGGGGCCCGACACCTGAGCCTCTTTGCCAAATTATGCTTCGTGTGGGTGATTTAGGAAGATCCATCAAGTTTTACGAGAAGGTATTTTTAGTACCGTAAGGTCTATTAGTTGTTTCAACTCTGAGAACATACTATTTGAACTTTTTGTAATTTGTTGTTCCCTTAGTTGTGTTTAAAGTTAGTTGTTAACAGTGGTAGGATGCCAGCGGTAGTGAAGGGCAATCTTCTTTCTAAATAGCATGGCTGAAATCTTTGCATGTTAGTGGTTGAGTGGTTATGAGTACCTTTATTTGTCATTGTCAACTTATAGATGGTTCAGTTATAACACTAACAAGCTCATACCTCCGAGGTACTTTATGCATAGCCTACATTATGCATCTAGTTATGAAACTTATGATATTGGTTTCTTCGCCGCTTTGTGGAATTTTCCTCTATTGGTTAATGAAATCTGACACATATTTCATTATTCTTAGCCATTTGTTAAGAAAGTGAATATCTAGATGACTGGAAATGCTTAATTACTAGTGTTTGTTTGATGAACAGTTTAACATCATTCTAGATGAACAGTTTACTAGTGTCATTTCTTTTTCATTCATCTTCTTTTCATATCACGTCACATTATATATATAGTAATCCCTTATTCATATAAAAGTAATTATGGAACTCAAGTACATATTAAACCCGAGGGAACCAGCCCCACCCTATGGACAATATCCTTGGTGGGCTTAAACGTCATCCCATGTGTTGGGTCACAGGTTTATCATCCAAGGGTACATTTCTCACAAGATGATAGCACGTCATCATTGTTCATATAATATTCATAAAACTCAATCCATTTTAGCAAAAAATTCTTTCTAATACTCTTACTATGACTACTACCAGGTAAAACATACTATCCCATAGCCTCCACCTTGGTGGACTTAAACTCCATCCCTTCGCCGGTCCAAAGTTTACCACCCTTGGAATCCGCAAATGGGATATAAGCCTATAGTTAGAGAACTCTCAAGAACTGAACTTGAAATTAAAATTATATAATAAATATATAATGCTCAATCACATATGTCTCATTTTAACACTGCATTTAAACATCATTAATGAAAACCAAAGCATGATTCATAATTTTTAATGCATGGAAATCAATAAAATAATAGGTCATTTAACTATTTCATAACACAAGCAACATAAACAATCATCACATCATATGTCAAATGAAACAATTTATATTTTAAATGCAAGATTCATCACAGTCAAACAACTCATTAAATACATGCACAGAAAAAATTTAATAGCATGACAACATTAAGTCTACATACACTAAGTCATAACTTAGGTTATTCATACATCATATGAAATAAATACTTAACTAGATGCATGAAATATGAGCATTCATTATTTACTTAATAAGACTAATATTTCAAGTATAGCATTTAGTCATGCAACAAATATATTCTTAAACTTTGTTCTTAACAAGATTGAAGGGAGGTTATATGTCACTCAAACCCATGTTTCTGTTTCAATTAGTCAAAACAACCATGTGCAATGTGGACATGCCTTAGTAGGAATGTAGGTCAATAGTGTATCACTCAATCATGGTATGCTTCAAAAGGAGGACATAATCCTTTTAAGACCTTTTTTTTACTTATTCTTCTCATGAGTCAGATATATGTGCAGTGTGAATCATGAGTCTAGCTAGCAAGGCCACTCGCGTGTACAGTGTAGGCCACGCAATGTGGGTCATGTGCTAGGCTATGCATCATAGATCATGTAGTGGGTTGGTACCTTCGACAAATCACACCCTACCATCAAACAATGTCCTGCAATCAGTGACATGCGACCACCAGTTGTGTTGTGTCAAACCTATCCAGGTTAGTGCACTTATAATGATATGACATCAACAATAAGTTACTCGTCTACATATGGATGGTGACATCAAATGGATAAGTGCTTGGGTTGATGGGCCAAGTTGGCCGCCTATTGTATATGTAGTGAGAATTGCAGGCTTATACTAAGTTTTGCAATCATTGACTTGCATGTTGTCGTGCGAAGATGGGTAATGTCACTCTTATGTATTTGTGTTTCGTCAAATAAGACCTATGCAAGTGGGACGTTTGCTCGGGCTTAATGACAGTACTATGTCTTGCTCATGCGCCTAAACCTGCAAGCAGGCCTAAGCTTGTGTTGGCGTGCATTTGGACTTAAGCCTATGCATAAATGTTGAGTCATGTGAGACCTGACTATAGCTGTATCACTTAAGTACTAGCCACAGCTGCTGTAAGGCACAACTGCTCTAATGTATTATAGCTGACCAACTTGCGGTGGCATGAACTCAATTGGTTTTGAGGTTCACATGTTGTCTATGCTGCTACTGTGGCTTATAGCAACATAGTGGCTCTAGTTATAAGGAAGGCTAGGAGATTATCTTGGTATTCATAACTCTCGAACATGCTCAATACTTAGTCAGACAATATGACCTTATATATGGTAATTTCACTCCAGCAAGGTATCATCATTGGATCTTGAAAGTGGTGTACTAATGCATGATATAATAATTGGATCATATGGAAAAGTGGAAGCCAAGCTTTATAGGATTCTTTTACCCAAATCACATAGCTACTATTCCCATAGGTATCATAGGCTGTAGAGAAAGAGGGTGGCATACGAAGCTTGCTCATCAGGCTGGGTGAGAGATTTTTGACCTGTAGCAGGTTGCATTCTAGCAGCAGCCATGCGCTCAAACAATCCACATAAGCGGGTCATGCTTATAGGAGGCCGAGTGTTTTGGGTTGTGTAATCTACATATAACTCATGGAAGTGATATAAGTTGGAGAATGAAAGAAAGAGCATCAGCAGTAGCATGATTTCCACAAGGTGCAAGGCTACATGTCCAGCGAAGGGCCATGTGAGCATCATGAGGCCCCAAATGTTGGGGGTTTGTGTGCTAGGCCAGCTGCTGCTCACATAAGGTGTTGTTGCATAACTGGTGCTTGCAACGAGTGTGCAAGCACAATAAATATGGTTGCTGAAACCATTGGCAGGCTGATGAGGCTTAGACCGGATGTGTCTTTTTTGGAGTTAATATTTGGTTTTGGTTCATGTCTGCAATCTGTCTACTGTCTTGCAGCAAGTCAGCCCATATAGAACTGGTCCTCCTTATTTTCCTTCTACCGAGGGTGAGCGAACAAATAAAGCAACTAACAATTCTTGAGAATATTACAGTATACATGTTGTTGGATGGTATAATCCATATGTTATATATCCAAAGATCAAATTCATCCTATACCAAGAATCTATTCATGAGATTAGTTAATCATTATCTTTTTATGCTTGTCTTAAGGAGTCTTTGACTTGGAAATCAAAGAAGATAACATGCCATAAAGTAATTTAAGGAAGATTGGATGATTCCAAAACTAAACTCAAGAATCATGTAGAAAGAATAAGAAATTAGAACCATCCAGAGAAAGAAGGTTCCCTACCTTAATCTTTGTAGATCATCATCCTATTGGCTCCTCTCCTCTTCCTTGATGGCTGGCCTTTTTTTTTTCGCATGAGAGGAGGCGATGACCGCTGTAAATAGAAGAGGAGATGGGGGGTTAAACCCTAACCCTAGGTTTACTAATAGAATAAAATTATTAATTTGCCCTTAATTAAAATTAGGGTATTACATAGGCTCCTTGATTTTGTCTTTCACGTAGCTACATTTGCTGTAACAATGTCGGTTGACTTGTAATATGTTCTCATGCGCTTTTGGCACCTCAATTTTTCAGCTTCACTTTACCCTTTTGAATCAGTCATGGTGGCAACAATGGGAAATATCAATAATTTGAGTATCTCGTATAAAACCTTTTGCTACTTTCCTGGGTTTGAGAGATACATTGAGCTTTCTTTTGTTCCAACGGTCAAGTATTATTCTTTTTAACTATATAGACAGATACACTAGATTAGTGTTGTGAGTGGAGATCCAGATTTTACTCTTTTATCATGCTTACCTATCCATCCAATTTGCTTTAGAATTTTTCTGATTTTTATCGTCAGTCTGATAGTCGTACTGAAAAAATCTCCAGATTTATTAAGGGGCTATATTATAAACCATTTTTTAGAGTGTGATTATCTGAGATGAGCTATAAAAGTGTTTCTAGTTTGCTTACTGTATTTGTATGAGCATATATTTGAGACTCTCCTCTTTGTTCTCTTTGTTACTTGTCTATTTTACTACACTTGTTATTTCATGCAGGCTTGTGGGATGAAGTTACTGAGGACACGAGATAATCCTGACTACAAGGTTATGTTCTGATTTAATAATAAATTGAATCATGTCAAACTAGTCATAACCTTTTCTAGAATGTTGCAAGCGTCCATTTACTTGCACATGCATAATACATACATGCATTTATATAATTTTATTTACACATGTATGCAATTTATTATCATTGCTCAATACGTACATGGATCCCTGTTGTACATACCGAGTTTTATGTTAGTTTGTTATTTTCATCAAAACTTGTCCTTTTATGATATGCTGGTTTATGATTATGAACATTACATATTGGTTTTCATGTATGGCTAGTTATGATGGTCTATATACTTGTATTCAGCTATATTTGTGCTATTCAAGATACTTATATTGTCATGCTTAATAAGTTTTTTTTGGATCACATGATCTATACAGTATACTATTGCCATGATGGGTTATGCTGAAGAAAAGGAATCAACAGTGCTAGAGTTGACATACAACTATGGTGTGACAGAATATACCAAAGGCAATGCATATGCTCAGGTTCGATTATATCTTTGTTTAATATGATTTTGTACTAGTCATTAAGATATTAATGTTTGTTACGTCATTTTTAGGTTGCTATTAGCACTGAAGATGTTTATAGAAGTGCTGCTGTTGTGGATTTGGTTGCCAAGGAGCTAGGAGGAAAAATTACAAGGCAACCAGGACCAATTCCAGGAATCAACACTAAAATTACCTCCTTCCTTGATCCAGATGGCTGGAAAGTGGTAAGTCCTCTCATCTCAGTGCTTAATGTAACCTCATAATTTAATCTTTTAGACAGACAATTTGATACATCATTGCTTACATTGGCAAAAGTGCCTGTATGCACACAAGCTTCTGCATAACAGTTGCAGATCTTATATGTTCAAATTATTTGAGAGCCTTCAGTCATCCCTTAGCCTAGTCTCTCATGTACTTCTTAATAGCTATTTTATCAAATCTATTTCTTCGCATCTGAGACTTATCCGTGAGTTGTTTATCCAAGATATACCACCTTCATTGAATCAGCTTTGAGGATTTATAATGAAGGCCTATGATTGAAGACAGAGATTCTAGGTGTGATGATAACCTGGACTGGTGATAATTTTGGCAATAGACCTTATTTAGTTGTCAGTATTAAAAGATATATCTTGCTTAGCAGGCACCAATACCTTTTGTTGTAACTTGTCAATCAGCTGAAGTTTACTTTGTTGCCCACCTTTTTTTTTCTGTAGAGAACAGTACAATTTTCTCTGTATTATTGGCTTCCATGATGATAAAAGTTAAATTGTTGATATTTGATTATATATTACATCAGTATTTCTCATTGGATTCTCACAAATGTGTTTGTGCATCTAACCCATTTTACATCTGCAATCTGAAGACATAGAAGAAGCTGATGCTATAGAATCTGTTGCTTTTCAGGTTCTAGTTGACCACTCTGACTTTCTCAAGGAGCTTGAGTAATGATCATGAGACTGTTCCTAGAATGAACAGTAGTAATTAATACATGGCCAGAACTATGGAGGTATGTAATAATTGCAGTGGCATCTGAGACCATGATGTAATGTGATTTCTGAGCTTTACTTATCTAGCTTTATTTAGACATTTTCCTGCTGTTTCACGGTGATAGCTTATATGCTTTGGAATTGTTAGCAATTACTAATGGGCTCTTATGTTCTTATATTAATGATTTATATTAGCCTTTTTGCATCAGTTTCTTAATATTTTCTCATTTTGTCGCATCCTTGACCCTCCCATGTTATTATATTAATTGTACCTCCCATGTTATTATATTCATCTAATTCAACTAATTACTATCTTCATGCATCATTTGCTCAAAATATTTATCGGTATTCTTATGAAATCTCTACTAGATTGATGCCCATTGTAATATCGTTTTGTTCTGCGAGGCAGCTGGTCACGGGCTTGGGCTTCTACTGTTGGGCCTACACAGGCCGTACGTGGAGACGTCCGCCCATTTACCGTATTCAAACCCGAATCCGATTCGGATGCCTGTTTCTTTGCGGATAGGGTGGGCGAGGGTACCCGAATGAATGCGACGGCATCCGCTGAATGAACGGATCGCCAAATCCGCCTCTTGATTCGATATTTCTAACTAATCACAGCCGTCCACCTTCCTACTTTACCAACTATCTCCCCCCTTTGCTCTCTATATAAAGCCCCTTGCCGTTTAGGGTTACGTCTTTCATCCAGCAAACTAAGAATGTGAAGTCGGCTTCGATCCTCTCCGCCGACGGGCTTCCTTTGCAGCGTAAGAGAAACCATTCGAATTCTTTTCTTATTCTCTTTCTCTATGTCTCTCCTCTGCTTCATGCTAAGAGGGAACGCGTCTCCTTCGGTAGCGTACTCCTCGATCAGAAGGCAGTGGCAAAAAGATGAGTCGAGATATCGTTTCAGTCGCCACTCCACCCGTTGGCGGTTCGATTGTTGCTCGACCACACTCTCTCCTCTTCCCTTCTTCATCTCTCTCTCGATCTGACTCTTATTGTTTTACTATAGGAAGTGCAAGGGATGTTTGTATCTATTTTGCATTATTCTTCACTTTGAACCGACCAAAACCGTGGGGACGCTCTATTTTCTGATGCACTTCCTAATCTTCCTTATTTTTATTTTCTATGTTCTCCGTCTGAGTCGGTCAAATCTGTTGTTCTGCATCGTCAGATATCAAACTTTTGCCGATTTCTTGTCTTAATTAACCGATCAATGATTTCTTATAGTATAATAGAAAAATATGGTCAATCGGCCCTAACAATTTGTTCTTGGTTGGTCATGATTTGACATTACAACCCTTCTTTGTTGTACCTCGATTGATTTTTGTCCCTGCTGCATTTATTTGACACTTTTGATCATCGACCTGGGTTTGAGAGATACATTGAGCTTTCTTTTGTTCCAACGGTCAAGTATTATTCTTTTTAACTATATAGACAGATACACTAGATTAGTGTTGTGAGTGGAGATCCAGATTTTACTCTTTTATCATGCTTACCTATCCATCCAATTTGCTTTAGAATTTTTCTGATTTTTATCGTCAGTCTGATAGTCGTACTGAAAAAATCTCCAGATTTATTAAGGGGCTATATTATAAACCATTTTTTAGAGTGTGATTATCTGAGATGAGCTATAAAAGTGTTTCTAGTTTGCTTACTGTATTTGTATGAGCATATATTTGAGACTCTCCTCTTTGTTCTCTTTGTTACTTGTCTATTTTACTACACTTGTTATTTCATGCAGGCTTGTGGGATGAAGTTACTGAGGACACGAGATAATCCTGACTACAAGGTTATGTTCTGATTTAATAATAAATTGAATCATGTCAAACTAGTCATAACCTTTTCTAGAATGTTGCAAGCGTCCATTTACTTGCACATGCATAATACATACATGCATTTATATAATTTTATTTACACATGTATGCAATTTATTATCATTGCTCAATACGTACATGGATCCCTGTTGTACATACCGAGTTTTATGTTAGTTTGTTATTTTCATCAAAACTTGTCCTTTTATGATATGCTGGTTTATGATTATGAACATTACATATTGGTTTTCATGTATGGCTAGTTATGATGGTCTATATACTTGTATTCAGCTATATTTGTGCTATTCAAGATACTTATATTGTCATGCTTAATAAGTTTTTTTTGGATCACATGATCTATACAGTATACTATTGCCATGATGGGTTATGCTGAAGAAAAGGAATCAACAGTGCTAGAGTTGACATACAACTATGGTGTGACAGAATATACCAAAGGCAATGCATATGCTCAGGTTCGATTATATCTTTGTTTAATATGATTTTGTACTAGTCATTAAGATATTAATGTTTGTTACGTCATTTTTAGGTTGCTATTAGCACTGAAGATGTTTATAGAAGTGCTGCTGTTGTGGATTTGGTTGCCAAGGAGCTAGGAGGAAAAATTACAAGGCAACCAGGACCAATTCCAGGAATCAACACTAAAATTACCTCCTTCCTTGATCCAGATGGCTGGAAAGTGGTAAGTCCTCTCATCTCAGTGCTTAATGTAACCTCATAATTTAATCTTTTAGACAGACAATTTGATACATCATTGCTTACATTGGCAAAAGTGCCTGTATGCACACAAGCTTCTGCATAACAGTTGCAGATCTTATATGTTCAAATTATTTGAGAGCCTTCAGTCATCCCTTAGCCTAGTCTCTCATGTACTTCTTAATAGCTATTTTATCAAATCTATTTCTTCGCATCTGAGACTTATCCGTGAGTTGTTTATCCAAGATATACCACCTTCATTGAATCAGCTTTGAGGATTTATAATGAAGGCCTATGATTGAAGACAGAGATTCTAGGTGTGATGATAACCTGGACTGGTGATAATTTTGGCAATAGACCTTATTTAGTTGTCAGTATTAAAAGATATATCTTGCTTAGCAGGCACCAATACCTTTTGTTGTAACTTGTCAATCAGCTGAAGTTTACTTTGTTGCCCACCTTTTTTTTTCTGTAGAGAACAGTACAATTTTCTCTGTATTATTGGCTTCCATGATGATAAAAGTTAAATTGTTGATATTTGATTATATATTACATCAGTATTTCTCATTGGATTCTCACAAATGTGTTTGTGCATCTAACCCATTTTACATCTGCAATCTGAAGACATAGAAGAAGCTGATGCTATAGAATCTGTTGCTTTTCAGGTTCTAGTTGACCACTCTGACTTTCTCAAGGAGCTTGAGTAATGATCATGAGACTGTTCCTAGAATGAACAGTAGTAATTAATACATGGCCAGAACTATGGAGGTATGTAATAATTGCAGTGGCATCTGAGACCATGATGTAATGTGATTTCTGAGCTTTACTTATCTAGCTTTATTTAGACATTTTCCTGCTGTTTCACGGTGATAGCTTATATGCTTTGGAATTGTTAGCAATTACTAATGGGCTCTTATGTTCTTATATTAATGATTTATATTAGCCTTTTTGCATCAGTTTCTTAATATTTTCTCATTTTGTCGCATCCTTGACCCTCCCATGTTATTATATTAATTGTACCTCCCATGTTATTATATTCATCTAATTCAACTAATTACTATCTTCATGCATCATTTGCTCAAAATATTTATCGGTATTCTTATGAAATCTCTACTAGATTGATGGCCATTGTAATATCGTTTTGTTCTGCGAGTCAGCTGGTCACGGGCTTGGGCTTCTACTGTTGGGCCTACACAGGCCGTACGAGGAGACGTCCGCCCATTTACCGTATTCAAACCCGAATCCGATTCGGATGCCTGTTTCTTTGCGGATAGGGTGGGCGAGGATACCCGAATGAATGCGACGGTATCCGCTGAATGAACGGATCGCGAAATCCGCCGATTCGATATTTCTAACTAATCACAGCCGTCCACCTTCCTACTTTACCAACTATCTCCCCCCTTTGCTCTCTATATAAAGCCCCTTGCCGTTTAGGGTTTCGTCTTTCATCCAGCAAACTAAGAATCTGAAGTCGGCTTCGATCCTCTCCGACGACGGGCCTCCTTTGCAGCGTAAGAGAACCATTCGAATTCTTTTCTTATTCTCTTTCTCTATGTCTCTCCTCTGCTTCATGCTAAGAGGGAACGCGTCTCCTTCGGTAGCGTACTCCTCGATCAGAAGGCAGTGGCAAAAAGATGAGTCGAGATATCGTTTCAGTCGCCACTCCACCTGTTGGCGGTTCGATTGTTGCTCGACCACACTCTCTCCTCTTCCCTTCTTCATCTCTCTCTCGATCTGACTCTTATTGTTTTACTATAGGAAGTGCAAGGGATGTTTGTATCTATTTTGCATTATTCTTCACTTTGAACCGACCAAAACCGTGGGGACGCTCTATTTTCTGATGCACTTCCTAATCTTCCTTATTTTTATTTTCTATGTTCTCCGTCTGAGTCGGTCAAATCTGTTGTTCTGCATCGTCAGATATCAAACTTTTGCCGATTTCTTGTCTTAATTAACCGATCAATGATTTCTTATAGTATAATAGAAAAATATGGTCAATCGGCCCTAACAATTTGTTCTTGGTTGGTCATGATTTGACATTACAACCCTTCTTTGTTGTACCTCGATTGATTTTTGTCCCTGCTGCATTTATTTGACACTTTTGATCATCGATTAATAACTTTAAATTCAAACAAAGAGTGTATTGAAATATTAGTTTTAAATATTTATAGTATGAATGATGTTGGTTGCAGTATATTCTACGCGACAACAAGCAAGGTACGATTGTTTAAGTAGTTGAAATTGCTGAAAACTAAGAACTGCATCAAAGGGGATCTTACGTATTCTTGGGATCTATTAACCACGACAGAACATCCTTTGATAACTCTTCATCTCTGCTGATGAAGCGGTTCGTGATGATTCTCTACTCAAACAAAATATATAGGAGAATTAAAATATAAAGTTGATGCGTAGGTACTATCGAGGATTAAAATTGCTATATTAATAGATATAAGTTCTATAAATTAAAGTAAATTATTATTTTCTGAAAAAATAATAATTAAAATATTAAAAAAATATATATTGAGAAGATACTATGATCCAGAGAAATCCAAAACCAAACCAAAAAATGGTATGATTTGGATACACAAATAATAAAAATTTGATTTATTAAAAAAGACTAAGTCTGAAAAATATATAGGAGAGAAGGCGATCTGATTTAAAATGTACAAAAGAAGGGGATTTATTGAAAAATTTGAGAAATGCATTAGAAAAGATCTGATTTAAAATGTACCAAAAAAAAATGGCGATCTTTTTTTTCTTCCCTTAATCCTTTGAATCGCAAATGCTATTGATATAATAAAAAAAAATGATATGAAATGTTAAAAGAGTTTTTTGAGTTTAATTGAGTTAGTTTTGGATTGTAATTATATCGACTTAATTAGAAGCTAATGAGGTCTGAATTAAGATCGAATTGGGTATGTTGGAAGGTCAGTGAGCTTAGGTGGTGGTACGGTCGGTACGAGTTGTGCTTTTTCATGAGTTTCGACGATAGTATCATTAGAGCTCAAATTCTTAAGCTCTATTCGATGATGATAGTACCATCTAGTATCAACAATTATTGTTAATACATTGAAAATTTGAAGATTTAAATTTTTGATTTCATTTTTGAAGTCATTTTGAGGTCTATAAATACCTTACTCATGTTTGCTTAGTGCAAGAATGAAAACTTATGGTTTGAAATGTGTAAAGTCTCTTGAAAAAAATGTTGAGTCTTTTTTTTTTTTTTTAGATGTTATATTAAGAAGGTATGTGATCTTTTATAGAATATAAAAGAAAAATGTGAAGTTTCTCTCCTTGTGAAAGGGAGAGTATTGTAATAAGGTAGTTGATTTTTGCTCGTTGAAAAGTAGATCAATAGTGAAAGTTGATGACATTCAATAGTGAAAGTTGATGACATCGATGGAAAACGAATCGAGAGTTGATGTAGGTCGAGACGACCAAATCATTATAAATCAGTTTGTATCATTTTCTTACTTTTCCTTTAAATTACTTACTGATTTATTTACTCACTACCCTTACTTATATTTTTAGTAATATATTTTTGATATAGGTTTTATCAATCAAAAATTTCAAATTAAAATTTTATTTTGAAAATACTAATTTACACTCGTTCTTTCTCTTAGTACATTTACGATTGGTATCAGAGCATAGTTCTCTCAATTAGATTTAATATCCAATAGAGATTTAATAATTTTTTCTAACAATCAAAATAATTATTTTATCATTCGTTCTCTTATTTTTAATGGGATTTACTATACTTATTAGAAAATACGAATGTAGATTTTTTTGTTTTATGTGGATTTTAATCTATGAAACGTTGTCGAGTTTGGTTTTTAAAATTCCTCTAAACGAATAAATTGAATGATCCTAAGAAGAAAATATTTTTTAAAATACTAAAATTATGAATATTTTATTTTATATTTTAGATAAAAATAAATTTAATATAATATTTGATATACATTTGAAGTTTCTCATGAAAGTATAAATAGAATAAAAAAATCTAAAATATACAACATAGTTATGAATTGTTTAAGATGAAACAAAATGATAATTATTTTATAGACGTTGTTAATTGTTTAAAAGTTCTTGATAAAAATTATATAAATTTTAAATTGATTAATAAGATTTTAATCGTTGGGATAAAAAAAAAACAAGAATGAAAGTGATGGATGACATATGACTCTTTACCGGAAGATTTAAAACGTTTATGAAAAAGAATAAGATTAATTTTATAAAATAAGAATATAAGAATAAAAATAAATTTAAAAATAATATAATAATTTGTTATGAATGTAAACCAAAGAAGATAAAGTGACAAACGCATTGATGACTTTAAATTAAGAGGTACGTGACTCACATTAAATTTTCTTATCTTATGATGAATTATTTAATATATTTTATGATTTATATATGAATTTAAAATAATTAGTAAAAAATATAAATTATTAAAAAATATCATGTATCTTTTTAATAAATTTGATAATTTTTATAAAAGATATAATTATTATGTTTATACATGTTTTTTTAAAAAATATAATTATTATAAATTAATTTAGGTTATTAAAGGAACATAAATGATTTGATGTCAAAAATTAAGAAAGATAAATCTAAATATAGACCCATTTATAGACCCAAATTTAAATGGGTACGTGAAGCAAATCTATTTTTTTATGATGAAAAGTATATATATATATATATATATATATAAAACACCACTGGATGCAGTCGACAATGTCCAGGCTGCCTCGCATTTGACATGGGGCGGCAATTCTATGTTAGATCTGCGTTCCGACACAACCATTTCTTTTGGCTACGCGCTTCGGCGTCACCATGGTCTCTCACAGTTTCAGGTCCCACCCGAATTGCCTCTCTTCCCAATGTAAAGGCAGCTCGTGGGAGCTGGTGTGTTTAACGGGTAGAAGAAGATCATTTCTTGAAAAAGGTAAAAGCACGTCAGAGATGCCTCAGCAGCAGCAGATGAGCAGTGATTTAAGAATGAGCTTAAGACCGACAAAGGTGGGGAGGAAGCAGAATTAAGTAGAAGAAAACGAAAGGTCGAGTAGTACTTACAATCTGTCCTCTCCTCTCTTCGTTCCCTTCCTCTGCAGGAATTGCAAGCCTCCGGCATCGACATCTCCAGCACCATCTGCTACAGATCTGGGAGGGTCGGGCCTCCCGCTCCTCGGATGCGACGTCTCTCGAGGAGGATTTGAGAGGGTGAGGAGGAGGAGAGGACGTAGTGATGAGTTCGAAGAGCAAAGGAGGAGGAGATACCGTGGCGAGGAGATGGACCCTTCTGCTTTGCCTGGGAAGCTTCTTCACTGGCCTCCTCTTCACCAACAGGTACTCTGTTTCACCCCCAAATCTGTTCTCACCTGGCTTTAGTTCTTGATCCAGATTAAGGGCTTCATGATTCGATCCACATTTTGTGCTTGGAACTGTTAGATTGGGTATGGGTTCTTTGAATTTTCACTGCAAATTTCCCCCAAGAGGTGATTAATTGAAGGATCTTGCGACTGATCAGGACCTGGGAAATGATTCTTGGTGAGAGAGTCGCAATGGGTAGCCAGAAAATATAGAACTTTTGCCCCCCTTACAATGCTTTGATAGTTTATGCGAAATAGGTTAGGAGTTGTGACCTTTGCTTTGGTCAATTTCCATCACTTGTCAGTGAGATCATATGCAGTTCCTGAACCATCCAGATCAGCCCTGGTGAATGCATGGAATGCCTGGCTTCTACCATCATATGAATTCTGCAAAAATGGAACTTTGAAAATTGTGTTTGAGGAGGCATTGTGAGCTTCATTAAAGTATATAAGAAATGAGGAAGATGCATTGTAGTTGATGCCAGATTGACTGTTCCCATGAACATGCTAAAGCATCCTTCTCCTGTTTAAGAGAAATTGAGTGCATTAAGAACATAATGCATTGTGTTTCAGAACATTTGGCTGGAGATACATCTTTCTGTCAATATTCAATAATCTAAAAACTTGGTCCTACTAAAAGCCTTTTGCTGATCAGAGTCATATACTGGTACATTTAGTTTGGTCAGGTACACCATTGTTGCTTTCACCAAGCTTACTAGACACGATATTTCTTATGAATTCTGTTTGTGTTTTCTCATAGTTTATTCTGTGTTTGGTGACAGAATGTGGACGGTGCCTGAAGCAAAAGATATAATCAGAGCAAACATGGCCAAAGAACATAGAGAAGAGCTCGTTGTAGAAGGATATTATTCAAAAATAGTGAGTACCTCAATTTTGCTTTATGTTCACCAATCTAGTACAAGTTCCTTTTTCATAAAAATGACTTTGCATATAACTGTCAGTTCGAACAAAGTAATGCATTTTGTTTTCTTTCTTCAGTTTATCAATATTAAGACTTTTAGATAAATCTTGTTTCATTCTTCAATCTGTAAATATGATGTTTTCGGATGGATGGACCATGAATAAATTTTTTCCCCTTCAATTTGTCAATGCAAAGTTTTTGCTTTGAGGTAGAATATATGTACACAATAAGCAGCACTGACATTAAAACAAATATGCAAATCATCAAGTGTTTTCTATTACAAGCTGAAGATATCCAATGTGCTAGTCGTTTGGGAATTTTATTCTTGGTTGTGGTGTTCTGTGAATGCATATCAATTGTAATTGTACAGTCATTCTTTCTCTGCTGTCTTCTCAGATGGACCAGAAGGAAGAGGCGAGAAAAATTCTGGGGGAAGAAGGCTCAACAACTGAAGATGACCTTCAGTATGCTATATTATTTTGGTTATTAGTTGGATTTCATTAAATTTTGATGCCACACTTGGAATTCTGTTACGTGTTTGATACTCCCAGATTGGAAAAAATCCCTCCAACTTAACAAGAAATAGAAAATCTTTGCGTACAGAATGCTAAATAAAGCAATATCAAACTTAGAGATGGAACTAGCAGCAGCAAAGATGGCACAGGAGTCTATACTCAAAGGTTCTCCTATTCCACAAGAACTGAAGGTTATTAAAACAAGAAGACACAAATATTTTATGGTTATAGGAATTAATACTGCTTTTAATAGCCGCAAACGAAGAGATTCAGTTCGTGATACGTGGATGCCGCAAGGTATGTAATTTCGTTTAACATTCTTCTAGTTCACGCAGCTGAACTTATCATGGTAGTTAATTGGATCTCAAATACGCTATAGGTGAAAAAAGAAAGAAGCTAGAAGAAGAGAAGGGCATTGTCATCCGCTTTGTTATCGGTCATGGGTGAGCAACGTCTATTATCATTCTTTGTCTTATCATTTAGATCTCAAATTATCCATTTTTTAAATTGTTGTGCAGCATTTGTGTTTCTAGGATCGACTATTGTAGGGCAAAAGAGGAAAATGAGGAAAAGAACAACTGTAGCCTAGGGCATGAAGCACCTACCACTGCAGGGCTGAGGATAATACTTATCCATGCCTACCCTCTGCATTGATATATGCTTATCGATAAACATCCTATCTAGGATGCAACTCAGAAACCTTACTGTTGCACTCAGGCCTATAGGATATTTATTTATGCACTTAACACTTCCTTCTAATCATCTAATCACTGTTTGAGAACAGTGAAATAACTTCAATATGGGTTACAGTGCATCTAATTAGATGTGGTAACTGAACATAGATGTCTCAAGTCTATTCAAATGTTTGAAAAATTAATGATCTGTGCTAGGCACCTAAACCATAAATTTTCTCAACTTATTTTCTCTATTTGATATTTTTGATGTGCCATTCAAGGAACACAAGGCATGAAAGCACTAGTCAGGATATGCTCTTGATTTTAGCTGGTAATTTGCTAGGATTTCTCCAAAATTTATTTTACCCTTGCATTGGCGTGCTAATTATGTTATTATTAATTAGTTACACCAACTAATTTGGAATAGAAGTTCTAAAAAGGACAAGAAAATAACAGAATTTCTATGCTTGCAGATTATGGATTTATGTTAAGGCTACAAATTTTCAGTATCTTTGCATAAATGATGCTTTCTTAGTACACATACCAAGTAAATTGCTTGATACTTGTTTGTAGTGCCACTTCTGGTGGAATTCTGGATAGAGCAGTTGAAGCTGAGGACAAAAAGCATGGTGATTTCTTGAGGCTTGTAAGATAACCATTTCATTTTCGTATCTCTCTTCTATAGCCTGTCCGTTTCACCGATGAGGCTGTTCCTAAAAAGGATCTCTAAAATTAAAAAGGCAGAGAACATGGGAAGACCTTGACAATGCATTTGTTTGCAGAATCATGTTGAAGGATACCTAGAGTTATCAGCCAAAACAAAAACATATTTTGCCACCGCTTTCTCTTTGTGGGATGCAGAGTTCTATGTTAAAGTTGATGATGATGTACATGTGAATATAGGTAAATGTTCTATTAAATTTCTTTAACTTGACTCTGATATTTTATTTTAACCTGATTGCATCTATATGCATACATAAATATGTAAATAGTTGTGTCCTAAGTTCTGCAAATTTGGTCTCAATTTTTTATGGTAATACAGGAATGGTTAGTAAGGGCTAACCTACTGTGGGCCAATAATGTTGAACAACATGTGCAGACCATGTAACATATCATGATGAAATGGACATGCATTTGAACAATGAGAACACTGGATGATGTATAAACTATGCACTCATGAAACCGATGACATTGCTGAGCTTGTACTTTTTGGTATTAGAAATTGACAATCACAATATTCTCTGAGACAGTGGAATGTAGATTATTTGTTATTTTCGTAGATTTGTCTTCTTTGTTTAAGTGATTTAAATTTAGTCCTGTCCTCGTATTAGCTGCCGACATTAACCTGATTGAATGTCGAGAGATTAATCTACTGCTTTTAGTGGCTAGCTTTTAATGGCCAAAAATTTATCTGCACTTTTGCTTGGAAATTCAAATATTTCGAAGGATAGTATAATACTGCATTTTATTAGTGACAAAACATACATTTTTTCATGATAACAAGAGACAAAGCATTTCAAAGGCCGTTCATGTTGTAAATGATAGAATTTACACTGCCTTACAGTAGAAAATGGTTAATAATATTATTTTGCTAGTATCAAGATCTATAATCTTTCTAAGGATCAATGTTGTAGGAAGCAAGAGTTAATCAGATTGGAAGTAATAGGCTTTTATATCTTATTTTGATTACCTTCAAAATTTTGCAGCAACATTGGGAAATACTTTAGCAAGGCATCGTTTGAAACCTCGAGTATATATGGGATGCATGAAGTGTGGCCCTGTCCTTGCTCGAAAGTGAGTGTTAAACAGTGGATTTGGTCATTGATTAGTTTAGCATTGTCAAGTGATCTATACTGACATGCAAAATATCATGCTATAGGGGGGTGAGATATTATGAACCTGAACACTGGAAGTTTGGAGGGGATGGCAACAAATACTTCCGACATGCTACTGGTCAATTGTATGCCATTTCGAATGAATTGGCCGCCTATATATCCATAAACCAGTAAGGCAACTTTAGCTTGAAAATTTTGATATAAATTCGGTGATCAAATTATGCTTTGGTCGAACCAAAGCTAAAATCTAAGAGAGCAGTTCTTTATCAATGCTATTTCTCATTTGTCTGTTTTTGGTTCTCTCTTAGTGAAATAAAGTCTCAGACTCCTTCAATTTCAGGCATATACTGCACAAGTATGTGAACGAGGATGTATCACTAGGATCTTGGTTCATAGGATTAGATGTTGAGCACATCGATGACCGCAAACTATGCTGTGGCACCCCACCTGGTAAAGATGCTTACTGTTTATGTTTGATGTTCGAAGTCCTAATATTCAATACCGGAACAATATGCAGATTGTGAGTGGAAGGCCCAGGCAGGCAGCACTTGCGTCGCCTCATTCGATTGGAGCTGTAGTGGTATCTGTGATTCTGTTGATAGGATCAAGGAAGTTCATCAGCGTTGTGGCGAAAATGAAAGTACGATCTGGAATGCAGTTTTTTGATCGGTGTATCCCTCTTAATTGGGTAGAGGCTATACTGTTGTAAAACTGTATATGTGTATCAATAGGAAATGTATGTTTGGTTGGGGAATTGTAGTGGAATGGTCTTTGGAAACGGCTCTCTTCATTTTTACTAGAGAAGGCCCTAAATCCAAAATGGGGTTAGGTTGGGTGAATGTGGTGTTTCCGAGCACATTCTTTACGGTGTACTTGACATTGTCTGTCTAATCTCATACATATGATTACTGGTACTCACTCGGATGCAGACTGACGCTAATCCCCAAGTAGGTTCTTGTGCTGTTGATCAACTCATAGCTAGCCTCACCTAAATGGCATCCAACGCAGGTTGTAAAGGTCTTCATCCCCTTGACGATGTCTTCCTAAAACCATCTTGATGATAATAGAGTTATCTGCAGCTTGCGCGCAAATCAATATGATGTAGAACTATCGAGCAAACGAATGTGAAGACAACCAAACCGACCTGACTCGAGAGGGGGAAGAGGAAGTTCGAGAACCAAAAATGTCAAATCTAAGATGGCACGCATTCCACTCGTTTCAGCAATCAAAACTATGGATCAAAGCTGCCCTAAATGAATCAAATTCTTCGACCGCCTAACCGATTTCTAACCGAGATGGGCGCTGCTGGAACAAGAGAGCCAGGCCTTACCGAGAACCAAAGCGGACCAAGAAACAAAGGAAGATAACCACTTACTTGTAAGAAAAGCCCCATCGCCGGCCCGATAATTGAGCGGGCGCGGCTTCCGCAGTCGTCCTCCAGCAACAAACCGGCCGGAGCTCCATCTCCACGGCCACCGCTCCATGATCGCCCACGGCGCTTCTAATCGTTCCGAACCCAAAGGTGGATATAGAAGACTATAAAATATAAATACTACAAAATCAATCATATTATGTCATTAAATGGTAAATCAAGCGGATCATAACACTGTGCGCGAATCTCAAAGTGGGGGATGGGCGTGGATCATGCTTGCCACGCAATAAAATGTGTGCCACTTAAACTTAAATTTGAATTCAAAATATAAGCTTGTCTAATTTTGAATTTAATTTAAATGAAATTAGAGAATATCCGCAGCGAATTAGATGAACCATTATATCGGAAGATTTCTCTTCATCCGCTGATCGGGCCCACTAAACATCAGCCAATGGGGGTCGTCGAATGACCGATCTCTGTAACTAACCCGAAAAGCCCAGCGGCCTCGTCACGTCGGCCACCGTCAGTCCCGTCCCCATATCAACGGGCAACAGCAACACCCGTTTTTCCTACCTACAGCTATTGATGGAGGCGGCGATGCTATCTTGTGGACCCCAATCCTGCGCCAGTCACAAGACAGAGAAGACAGTCACAGTGGCAATCGGGTCCGTCGGCCTGGATAAGAAAAATATCTCCCATCTTCGATGCCGTTAAAGACCGGAGCGGCGTCACGATCACCGTTGTCGTCATCAGCATTATCCTAAAAATAAAAATAAAAATATCACCTTCGTCTTAATTTCCACACACACGAAAATAAAAGAAAGAAAAATGAATTACGAGTTTTAGTGTTGGAGTTTATTAGGGTTATTGAGCGTTCAGCTTCCACACTCCACCCACCCCCATCCTACTCTCTCATCATGTATAAAGTTGCCTCTTTTGGACGACTCCGCACCTCTTCAGCCTTTCGATCTCTCTCCTCCTCCTCCTCTTCATCCCCTTCTCTGTTTAGGCCTTTCGTTTCTCGTTCGCACCTTCGATCCTCGCCCGTACACTCTAGATCCGTCGGCTTTTCGAGATCCTGCAGCTCGTACATCCCCGGATCGCGGGTCGGGTTGTCGACGAGTTGGAGGTCCCCGATCGGTCCCAGGGCGCGAATCAGGAGCTCAGCTGCAGTGATCGAACGGTTCGACAGGAAGATGGCCACCGTCGGTACGTGGAACGCTTGAATCTTTCTCACCTGGTCGATCGGTGTTTGGTAGAAACCCTACGGACGGTAGAAAGTTTGAATCTGATGGATTTCTTTTAGTTATTTCGGCCTTGTGAGTTGGTTTTTCTGATGCCGTCGTGCGAATCGTGATGAACGCAGTACAAAATGATCCGTTGATAGATTGCTTTAATGATTGTCTTGAACATGTTTTAGGTTGTTCTTTTTGTTATTTCGGGCTTGTGAGTGTTGGTTTTTCTGATGCCGTTGTGCGAATCGTGATGATTGCAGTACAAAATGATCCGTTGATAGATGTCTTTACTGATTGTCTTGAACATGTTTTAGGTTGTTCTTTTTGTTATTTCGGGCTTGTGAGTTGGTTTTTCTGATGCCGTTGTGCGAATCGTGATGAACGCAGTACAAAATGATCCGTTGATAGATGTCGTTAAAGATTGTCTTGAACATGTTTTAGGTTGACTGTAGGCATGAGCTGCAATTTTGTGCGATTATACGTAAGCGTAGTCTTGGATCTTGCATATGATGATAGAAGGTAGAGGTTGTGTGGGGTTCCTACAAGCTCATTTTTGGGCTTAAATCTTAATTTAGATAGTAGTGGAATACTAGAACAACGGAAAGCTAACTTGCAACCTGAGATATTCAGAAAGACCAAATACAAATATGTTATGTGGATATGGCTTGCAATTTAACAGTTTTACTTAACCCTGTACCTTACGTTGTAATTGATTAATAGTTAATCACTTGATAGTCCTTGAATTTATCATCTCGTGATGTGCATATATATAAATGAGCCAAGGATTGTATTTGAAGTTGTGTTTGCTGCTTACTTGCTATTAATGGATTATATTTTATTGTAACTGTATGCAGTCTAGTCCTAAATTCTTGTTTTTATCTTATAAGTAATCATGTAATTATTTACTTATACACAATTTTCAATGGAATTGTATATTTATTTTCCATATTTAGTCTTTTACTCTTTTTTCCTTTGAAGAACTACCCCTGGATGGTTTTTCTAGTGCTTCATCCATGAATCTGCTACAAGCAATATGTGTGTTGTACAAAAAGATATCAGATGGATGTAATAGGCTTCATGAAAATTTTGAGTGTATGCAGATATCATGGTACTTATTATTATGCAAAAGGGAGCTATCTTTGTTGAATTAAATCATCCATTTATAAATACTTTCACCTTCTTAGGAATCATTTGTCTCTCCACTTATGCACTCAAGTAGCTGTTTTTTCTAATTTCTTTTATCTTTTATAATGCACATCATAGTATATATAATCAACAAAGAAAATATTATGATGCTACTGTTCTAACATTATGTTTTCCCACACTGTAATCTTCATCTGAATATAAGTTTTTCAATAACTTTCAGTTGTCAACTTTGGTCTTATGCTTTACTGTTACATGTCAGCTACTGAGAATGTCTTCAAGGATGTCCTAACAAGCCTTCCAAAGACTGAGGGTGGTGAATATGGCAAATATTACAGTTTACCTGCCCTTAATGATCCAAGAATAGGTAATCTGTCTGCTAAATCTGCTAGTTGTAATGACATTGTTTATTTTGTGTAGAAATTTCAACATCTTTTTACTATTGTAGTACTAATGTGATCAGTTGACTCATACTTATCATTTAGCTAGATGCACAATGCACATAAAAAAAAAACAAAACTGAAAATTCTTTCTGTTGAATTATTTAGGGTCATGACATCCAGTGATTATATGTGGCTTCGATACATCATGGTCAGGGAATGATGACTAGGAAAGGTTACCATTTAATATACTCCATGACATTAATCTTTAAATGAAAACATTGGAGGATAATTCTTCCTAAGTTGACTTAATTAGCAGGGCCCCAGTTGTTGCAGTACTAGTGCATGCTTGGGGTCTGATTAAGTATATAAATTATGAATACTGGTTTATCTGCTTTATTTTATTCTTTTTCATCTAGGTACACAAGAATTTTTCAGCTCATCTTCTCTCGTATTCTGATGTCTCTCTTTTATTTAACTTCTAGAGTTGTTGTTTCTCAAGTATTTACTTGAGTATTTTTCGTTGGTCTCATCTGTTGGTCTTTGTTGTCCAATCTTGTCACTGTTATCTAACAAAAGACCTTTCTTCTGGATATTAGATAGATTGCCATATTCTATCAGAATCCTTTTGGAATCAGCAATCCGGAACTGTGATAACTTCCAGGTCACCAAAAATGATGTGGAAAAGATTATTGATTGGGAGAACACTTCCCCAAAACTAGTAGAAATTCCTTTTAAGCCTGCCCGTGTACTCCTCCAGGTTTGTTCAACAAGGTCATGTACATCCCTATGATCCTATATTATGGTGTCTGTTTACATATTTTTATTCATACTGACAGGATTTTACCGGTGTGCCTGCTGTTGTTGACCTTGCTTGTATGCGTGATGCCATGAACAAGCTGGGTAGTGATTCCAATAAAATCAATCCCTTGGTGCGTGCTAATTTCTTTGTTTTACTTCTTTTCACTGCTATGTTTCTATGGTTAAAGTAGCAAATCAACCATTGGCATCATTAGGAAGCAGCATAATTATCCAGGAAATATGGACCGAACATATGCAACATCTTCTAAAGTGATCTTTCTCTGTTGTTTCTTTTGTAATACTTATTACTGGATCTGCCCTTCATATCCAAGTTTCTTTTACATTTGTTGATTTATTTCCATATGGAAAATGAGTCCTGAAAATCCTGTTATAAAAAATAATAAGTGCTGCTAGCTTCATTTAACTGACTCTCAAGAAGCACTGACGTCAATCCTTTTTGCCAACTTTTGGGTTAAGGACTCTTGCATTTGTTAAGAAGCATAAGTTTCTATCCTTTTTGTTTTTTTGTTGAAGAGTATATACATGTAAATTCTCAAACATGCCAATTGCTAACCTAATGAAAATGAAATAAGGGAAAACAATTTACAATGTATTGATATGTCCAATGTAGACCTCGAAATTCCCCAATTAAACAAGGTGACTGAATTATGAAAACTGGTGTAAGGAAACTTTGTTAGCAGCATCAAAGAGAGGTTTGACTGCTCGTAGTTTCACTAGTGATATTGCCCTTGATTTCAATGGCAGGAAAAAGATCCATGGAGCCTACACCAGATAGTTGCAACTTTACTTCTTATTTTTGTTTTTTTGTTTCTTCCCTCTGGTGTTTAGGTAGCTTATTATTAGAGTCATTATTTTATTCTATCAGTTATTTTGTGATTGAAGTCTATGAAAATAATGAGAATAAGATGCTGAAGTAGACTACATCAACGAGGTGTTTTTTTGCCTGTAAAGTTGATTTATTAAATCTGTGTTGTGAGCATAGCAGTAGGAAATATATACATATGCACTGGTTGTACTTCATGAATAGCCAGTGACTCTCAATGTCAACTGTTGACTTGATAGAACTAGAGCAGGATATGCTTAGTAGTTAATTTGGTTGTGTTTAGTTGCAAGTCAATTGAGTTATGTTCAGTTTTTCTTCTAACCTTGAAATTTGCTCTCTCAGGGCTTTGCAGTGCCGAAGGAATCACAAGAAAAAATTGTAAAGTTTGACTTTCATGGACAGCCTGCGGAGCTCAAGCATGGTAGCCTTGTCATAGCAGCAATTACAAGCTGCACAAACACCCAAATCCCAATGTTATGCTTGGTGCTGGTCTTGTTGCAAAGAAGGCCTGTGAATTAGGTCTACAGGTTAGTGCATGGTGACATATCCTTTTGATCCATATCTTTTTGACATAGTCGGTGACATATCCTTTTGATCCATATCTTTTTGGAACTTGCCTTTTTTCCTTATATTTCACTTCTTTAACTTTATTTTCTCATGCATTTCACAATAATGATTGTCTTGCTATCTTTCAAATTCCTTTGGATAATCTTTTTTGCTTTAATTATAGGTTAAGCTTTGGATCAAAACAAGCCTTGCTCCAGGTTCTGGAGTTGTTACCAAGTATTTGCTTAAGAGGTATTACATATTAGGATGGGCGACCTCTCTGACCATTTTGTGTTTTGATTCTGCTGAATCTGTTTGCTTGAATTTGTAGTGGCCTACAAGAATATTTGAATCAGCAAGGATTTAATATTGTTGGGTATGGCTGCACAACATGTATCGGAAACTCTGGGGATCTTGATGAGTCTGTGGCTGCTGCAATTTCCGATAATGGTACTATAAATTCTAATAGAATGATTGTATCAGTACATGTGACATAGCACACCTACTTTATCCAGAAGTTTGAAACTAATACTAATTCTTATTTGCTGTTATCATAGATATAGTTGCTGCTGCTGTTCTATCTGGAAATAGGAATTTTGAGGGACGTGTGCATCCATTGACTCGAGCTAACTATCTTGCTTCACCTCCGCTTGTTGTAGCCTATGCGCTTGCTGGAACAGTAAGTGTTCTATGTGCTGGATCTTGTATTGTTGGCTCTTTTAGGCTGCTTGCAATGAAATGTGGAAATTCTATATTTTCTTTTATTAAAGAAATTAAAATATGTACACCTGATTTGTGCTTTTTAATAAAGTTATGTTTTAATGGCATGTGAATCTGAATATGATGCTTCTAATGTTTAAAAAAACTGATCCGTTTTTTTTTCTCATTAGTTGTTTTAATTTATAATCAAAGAATTCATAGGTCTTTGTGAATGTGTTCCATCTTAACTGGAGTAGACATGTGAGTCCTGATGTCAATGGCAGCACATTTTTT